>PVKB01001393.1:0-200257 GCA_004027205.1 Ctenodactylus gundi
AGGAAGTGCAGAAACAATTTTCTGATTGACTACTTAGGTGATTCCTTTTCTCCCCAAATTGTCCTTTTGATTGATATGTATTTGTGATACTTGATTACATTCAGCTTAAGCAATTGGCGCATATTCAAACTGCATCTTTATCATGTATGTGTATGATGTAGCTGGTTCTTTGAAAAAATTAATAAAATTGACAAACCTCTGGCCAACCTCATCAAGAAAAAGAAAGAAAAGGCACAGATCAGCACACTTAGAAATGAAAAGGGCAAAATTACAACAGACTCTGCAGAAATCCAGAATATTATAAGAAGTTACTTTGAACACCTATATTCTAATAACTTTGAGAACTGGGAAGAAATGGACGACTTCCTAGATACATAGAAAATACCAAAATTAAATGAAGAAGATACAAAAACCTTGAACAATGCCGTCACGCACACAGAAATTGAAGCAGTAATAAAAGCTCTACCTACAAACAAAAGTCCAGGCCTGGATGGATTCACAGCGGAATTTTTTCAGAACTTTAGGGAAGAACTTACTCCAATCCTCCTCAAACTATTTCGTAAAATAGAAAGTGAAGGAATTGTACCAAACTCATTTCTTGAGGCTTGCATCACACTAGTCCCAAAACCAGACAAAGACTTAATTAGGAAGGAAAATCACAAACCAATATCCTTAATGAATATAGATGCAAAAACCCTCAATAAGATTCTGGCAAACAGAATCCAACGTGTTTGTTTGTTTTTGAGGCAGGGTCTAGCTCTGTAGGTCAGACTGGTCCTGAACTCACTTTACAAGTCTCCTGCTTCAGCCTTCGAGTGCTGGGACTATAGGTTTGCACCACCATGCCCAACTTTATGTGGTTCTGGGGAATCAAACTCAGGGCCTTGTGCTTGCAAGGCAAGTGCTTTAACTACTGTGCCATTCCTCCAGCCCCCTAATGAGTGTTACTGACTCAAGGTAACCCCAGAATGACCTACATTAAGAACTCAAAAACCAATTGTGGGTGAAGCTGTGGAGAAGAAAGAATTCTACTCTGCTACTGGTTAGAGCACAAACTGGTTCAACCATTATGGAAAGCCGGCTGGAGATTCCTTAGAAAGCTGAAAGTAGGAATGCCAGTTGATCCAGCTCCTGCTCTACTGGGCTGTTCCCAAAAGAAATAAAGTCAACATACCATAAAGACACATGCATATCTATGTTCATAGCAGCACAATTCATAATAGCCAGATTCTAGAAACAGCCTGCTTGCCCATCAATAGAGGAATGATCAAAAAAGATGTGTTATTTGTACACAATGGAATATGGTGAACCATCAAGAGAGATATGAAGCACTTTATGCTGCTTTACTCATGGCTGTCCACCTTATTTTTGTTTAATTGACAGTATTTTGATGGTCATTTCACTGCAACATATAAAACTCTCACTCTGCTCTGCAGCTGCAGAGCACTTCATAGTTATTATTCTGGGCATCCTCTATCAATGGGATATTTTGGTTCCTTTTGTCTTTTGCAATTATTAATGACTGTTGAATAATATTGATATCAATATTTTTGTATTTTGCCAATGTTTTCTTGAGATGGATCCCTGATTAAAAGTAAATGTATTTGTAGTTTTCCTAGATGCCCATTTCTCTTCATAAAGTTTGTACCTTTTGCATTCATACCAGCAATGAATGACAGGTCCTGCTCTTCATAGTCCTGCCAATGCCGCAGTCTATCCAAATTCTGAATTTGTAACTTTTTGCTAAAGGGCTTTCTATCTTCCTGTGGTTTGACTTAGTGGCTCTCTTACTATGCATGAAGGTGAATATTTGTTTATATGTTTATAGAAGAATTTTTTTCTGAAAACTGGTTATTTATAAGCTGAATTTTTCCAGTAGGGTTGTCTTTTACATCTCAAAGTTTACAAGTTCTTGACATATTAAGGATTTAACTCTTTTTTCTATTATAAAAGTCAGAGATTTTTTTTCAGCATTAGTTTGTTTATAGTATGCATGAGGTAGGAAAAGGGAATTAATGCATGCTGTTGGTGGGTTCCTGGAAGGAGATAAAACGAAAGTAGGCCTTGGGTTTGGAATCCATGCTGTCTAGAGATTCAGGGCCCCAGTGTGGTGTGCAGAGATAGGCAGCTCTGCCCCCAGGGTCAGGACTGACCTGGGCATCACATTATTTCTGGAAGATTTCATATTACACTTGGTGAAACATTTCACACTACACTCACACAGCCCCAGGGGAATGCAGAGTTCTCTTGACAGCCACCAGAGCATGGACTCAAGACAAATGTCTTTAGCTCATCACTGATTTCTGGCTCTAAGTTTATTCCTTCAGCCACATACAGGGCATCCTGACTTTTAGGGTCAGGTCTCATTTCAAGTCACCTTTGCACAAACCTGTGTGCTGAAAACCATTCATCCATTGTTTCCTGGCTGCAGTGCTGAAGACTGAATGTGCTGCAGAGGCCCGAGTCCCTTGCTTTCTTTTTAGTGACTCAGCCTTCTACAAGCATGACTGAGGAGGCTTCGCTCCTTCTGTGCCAGGTGATATCCCTGAGGTTATGTTTACATAACACAGAAAAACTGTTGGAAATGAGGAGAAAAACAGCCCAACCTGTTAGGCTATTTGTCTGCGTTGTGCTGAACAACTGAGCTGACAGGACTTTTTAAACCACAGAATTGGCTCCCGACTATAAAGAGAATCCTGGGAGCCAAGTCCATTTTCATGTGTGCCATGGACCAGCTGAGCAACTTTGGGAAAACCCTTAACTTCTCTAGAGTTTGTGGATTCTCCGGGGTGGAAGATAAGCAATCACACTGTTTCCAACCCTTTATTTTACAGATGAAGAAATGGCCTCTTCATCTGTAAAATGAGAAGTTTCCACCAAAGCTAATATCGTCTCAGCTCTAATGTTCAGCTTCCACGGGACAGTTGTTACTGCCGTGGTTCTGTGGTTCTTATTTCTGTGATACTGAGTTTTACTTTAAAATATGTGTTAGTTTTTAAACAAAGTAAAAGTCCCAATGCCTGTCCCCTGCATTTTCTAGTGTTCTGTCCCCAGGTCAGCAAATGCTAGAGATGAGACTGCAGAAACCTGGAATGCAAGCAGGAACATTTCAGTTTTTCTCTTTCCTGGGAGCTAATTGTTGAATTAAAATATGCTGAACCCACTCTCTGCTAAATTGGGGTAATTTAAGATCTTCAACAGCCTTAGAACACCTAGTTAATCTTACTCCACAATTATTCACTTATTGCCTAAGTTCTTGTGACTCATTAATTTATGAAAGAGAACTTGTGCTCTCCAGGTCTGGTATTTCTTGGCCTTCTTTAAATTAATTCTTTCCCATTTAGCTAACTTTTAGCTCAGTGTTACTATCTACTTGTATTTATCTTTTAGAGATAACATACTAAGACTTAAATCTAATTTGTTCTACATGTTTCACATTCTCTCCAGCCAATTTTCAGTTTGGTTCCAGTGAGGATGATTTGACTATAATTTGATGAATTTTGTTTCCTCCCTGGGAAGGATCTTGCTGCTGATGTACAGGTCCGCAGCAGCATTAATGCTGAGCAGATCGCTCAGGGCAGAATCCCTCAGGAGATAGTGCATGGGACACAGCCAGGTGAGGGAAGGTAGGTCTCCGTTAGTGGGCCGGCTCTTCTGCAGGAATGTCAGATAAAGGTGAGTAGGATGAAGGGAAAGAAGAAAGAAAGCAAATAAATAAGTAGCACTAAGGAAAGCAAATGCCCCAACCGGAAGGAGATGCTTTCGCTCCTAGCCCTCATTTGACAGAAGGTCAAAGCTGGTGAAGCCCCTGACCTTTGTTGTCTTCCTCTTTCCTAATTGGCTTGGTTCCATGATCCAAGATAATGTGATTAATCATCCCAACGCCGATGTGAGGTCGATGAGGTAAGCAGAGATTCTCAAGGCACATAAAAACACGCGGTGGTTCCAGCACTTCCCTGCACGTGGAACATGACCCGTCTCACAGCTGCTGCAGGAGGCTTGTGCTACCTTTGCTGCTCCCTCCGCACCTTCGTCAGTGCTCCTTCACACGTCACCTTTGAACGCATGTCGCCCTTGTCAGGAGATTTTTTTGATCATTCTATCAAAAAAATTATACCTTCCTCTCCCTATAGAGTCACCACCCAGTCATAGTGCTTCTTGGCTCTGCAGCACTGATCACTATGGGCTGCTTGTCCATGAATGGAAATAGGCTTTCTCTAGTTTTTTTATATTTTCTCCTTTTTAGTAGCATAGTACTAGTTTCTAGACCAATAGGTTTTCAGTTAATACTTGTTAAATCAATCAATTTATGAAAAAAAAAACCCTGCTACAGTAAAGTAATGGCCCATGGAAGAGAATCACTTTTATAATATTAAATGTGAAGCGGATGAATAGGGCAGATCATTCTCAGAATTAAGAAGCCTCACGGAGGGACTGGAGGAATGTCACAGCAGTTAAAGTGCTTGCCTAGATGTCTGACAGCTCTGGGAGGCAAAACTCCAGCACACAGCTGACCTCCTAGTACATAATTGATATATATTCAACCACAATAAAAATATGAACCAATCTTTTTCTCCAAATATGTAGCTGGCATTTTTTCTCCCTGTTAACCTGATAGTCTGTAGTTCAGCCCTTTCCAGAGGACACCAAGTGATGACCAGTAGATTTGCTGACACTCTTACAATAGTGTTGGTTTTTTATAGGTTAGACATTACTCAAAACAGTAGTTTCCTTTAAGAAAAACTCAACACATTACATCTAGTATTAAATAATCCCCAAAAGGATATGAGAAACTCATCTTGATATTTTCTAGAACTGTCATTCCCCTCAAAGACTCCAGGAAGCCACTCATTCAAGCCCATGTGATCTGCACATTTTCTCACTTCGTCAATTTCTCTGGTTCCTATTTAGATTAAAATGTCTCATTTTATATGAAGCAGCTGCAGTGGGACTCACATACAGCTACATTATTTTGAGCTCGGAAAGTATTAGTCCAGTAATCCAAATTAGAAAATAAATTCTTACCTCAGAGACATGTCCAATTTCCTCCGGAGGTAATCAAGGGTGTCTTGGATTTAGGACATGTTGGACAAGGCATGCTGTAAAGGTGCTGTGTCTGACATGGTTGCTACAAAGTTCCTGTGCCTGTTGAACACGCAAACTGGGGCTAGTCCAAATTGATGTACACTTACTTATAAGTATAAATATACCCGAGATTTTAAATACTTCATAAAAAGTCAAATATCTCCTTAGTAAGTACTTTTGTGGGTTTTGTCTGTTTGTTTGCAGTATTGAGAGCTAACCCAGAGCCTTGTGCATTGCAGGCTGGCGCTCACCCAGTGGGCTGCACCCGAGCCCATAAATTTTCATATTGACTGTAGGTTTAAATACTATTCACTTGAAATAAATAAAAATACTATTAAAATTAATCCCTCCTGTTTTCTCTTTACTTTTTTAATATAGGTACTAGAAAAGTTAAAATTCATATGTGCCTTACATTAACTTTCTATTGCTATAGCACAATATGGAAATACAAATGTCATAAGTTAATTACATGGTCCTTAATAAAAAACACTACAATAATTTTAAATAAATACTAAAATAAAAATAATATAAAAGAATTAAGCACAAATACAGTGCACTGCGTAAATTATGGCATTTAGTGTAATACAGGCAGTTTGTTTTTATGAGATTGAACTAATATGTCTGAAATTTTCTCTCTAAAGTCTCTTCTCCCAGTCTCATTTTTCTGCTCCAACACCTAATCACCCATAAACTAGTTTACACCCATGCTTCAGAATCAAAGCAGAGGGAAGTGGGAGTAAATATCTATATGATTTAAGTACCGTAGATGTGCCATCTAAACCATAAGTTTTGCAGCCTCTGACTTGGGAAAACAGATTCAATAAGCTCCAGCTCAAAGTCTCAATTGTGTTCTTTTCCTTTGTAGAAAATAAATAGCAAGTTCTTAAGGCTTGACAATTCGAGCAATTTTTTTTTCAATGCTCATTACTGTTTTGTTTTATATAGCTTGTCACAAATCCAAGGAACTTGACATTTACATTATGTTAGCTCTGTTTCAAAGTATGTTGATGCATTTAATGTTACCAAATTGGCTAAACTCAGTATCAGAAATAAATATTTACATGAAAGGAGTAAATAGAGACTACTTGTGCCAGCCATAGGGAAATACAGCAGGTAACTTTTTAAAATCAAGTTTGGACTTTAAAACTCAAGTTGATGTAAACTCTTAGTTCAGGTCTCCAACTTTTCCATGATATGTATGTGCAGAAAATATTCAAGATCAATGTAAACTTTATATTTTGCACTTATACATATCAATAAAATGGTGTCGGAAGGCCACATGTACATACTGTTTAATAGGACCCATTTCTTTATTTTTATCCCCACAATCACTAAATAATATTTAATAATTAGATTAAAAAGCACCTAAAGATGTCATGAAATACACTAGCATCATTGAGTTTTGCATACACATAATGTTCATTGCACTAGTACTATAAACACTGACTAGTGACCATGAATGCTGTCAATGGTATGAGACACACCTGGGTTCAAATCTCTGATCTGTCTGATCCATCTGATCCTTAATTTCTCCATCTATAAAGTGAAAATGATACACTTCAAGGGATTGATATAAATATTATATAATACATGAGGCTTCATTGTTATTTCTATTCTAACACTAAGATGGGGAAGCTATCATCGTCATCATCAGACATGCATTTTTTGCTGGGTTTCTTGGAACAGTAAGAGGTTTCTATGAATTTTTATACTTGGTTAGAAGTCTACAGCCACCAGCTACATTCATATTTGAGTTCTAGGTCAAAATTAAGAGTATAATATATATAATGTGATGATGTTATCTTGAAAAGAACACAGTACACATTTAATTCCATTTCATAAATGGAAGGTAGTAATATTTAAGATAAATTTGGATATTGTCATTTTATCCCTTGTATTTTATTATAAATCTCTAAAGTTATATATATTTTTCTTTTGTAACCATGAAGCTATTATCAGACCTGAAGAATTTTCCATAATCCATTGCAATCAGTGAACACTGAATCCACCAGTCAGATGTCTCAGATTCTCCTCCTTGTCTTTAATCAGAACCCAAACGAGATTCACATGTGACATTTAGTTGCCCCATCTCTGCCCTCTGTGAGTCCACAGCAAAGTCCTTTTTTGTCTTTTTATGCTACTATTAAAGAAATTAAAGTCAATTCTACAGGAAAGAGTCAAAACAACCTTGTAAGAGATTTTAAGTGTATGGAGGGCTGATACCATCCAAAAGTTTCCACATATGCAAATAAATAGGTAAAGAAGACTGTGGAGCATTTACAACCTGAATTAGGAAGTTGAAAGAGAAGGAATACTCGAAAAGCACAGAATAAAACACAAAAAGATGCAATTCATAAAGAGCAGAGACTACATAAATAAGCCCAGGAAACATCGCAAGTGCATAATATGAGTTTCAAGATGAGAAGAAGGAATAAGTGAAGAATAAAGAATAATTAAACAACCAAAGTACATCTCTGTGAGCTATGAAGAAAAAAAAATAAAATCTTGGGTCTACAGATTAAATCCATCTGAACTCATCGAGTTTCAGACAAAATTCAGAAAATCCTGAAGTGTATATCCAGGCAAAACTTCTAGATTGTAGAGAAAATGAGGAAACAATCACTTACAAATATAATAAAAAACAGTCTGTCGTTGGATTTATTGTCTGCGACATGTAATGTTGGCAGGCAAATAGTAGTATTTTCAAATTATAAAAAAAATGTAATTGTAGCTCAAGCATCCTACACTCAGCCAAGATGTCATTCATCTGTGTGAATAAAGGAAAGCTACTTCAACTAGGCAAGAATGCCATAACAGAAGAGCAAACATAGATAGTGAAGCACCAATCAAAGTGCATAATGTATGACAAAGGCATAATTTTTGTAAAAAATGTAACAGTCAAAATCATATGCACTTAAATATTCTTTTTCCCACTATTTTTATTAATATACATATGTAATACATAGTGTTTACAATGAATTTGGGTATTTCATGCACATATATATCTTATCAACTTTACAATCCCTTCCCATTTCTGACCTTCCCACCCCTTCCCCAACCCTTCCCCCAACTCCGGCTATCACTTCATGTGGTTCTATAGACTCTCTGTGTTCTGGGTTTTCCAAGTCAGAGAAACTATACAGTACTTAACATATTAATCTCCCGCATCTAAGTCATTTCACTTAAGTCCCCACTCTAACTCAGCTTCCTATTCCTCGAATGGGTCGCAGTAGTTAAATCTTGATGCCCCTTCTCTGATTCCAACCAATCCCTTTATTGGGATATTTACCAAAAGTTTTTTTTCTATATTTTGCTCTATCTTTATTGCTATTCTTAAACCTGGCCTTACCCATCAGTTCACATTAGAAAATAACTACAAACATGTAGTTCAAAAGACTTGTAAATTTAAGTGTATTTATGTGGTAGAGATTTAAGTTCAATGTGATATAATTTTAACTGTTTTATTGTAGCAATTCACTTATTAGGTCACTGATGAAAATTTAACCTAAGAAAACTGATTGATGTAAAGATAACTCTGTTAATGTACAAATATGTACCTTCCAGTATTCACCTAAGGCATTTGAAATTTAACTTTTTTTTTTCTTCTTTCACTTAAATGTTCTTTCACAAGAAAAGGAGAATTTTATTAGAATGTAATTGTTCTAGTTGGGTAGCTCTGATAAAACTCTTTAAATTACACAAATAAAATAGAGAAAAATAATCAGTTGAATAATACAATTAATCAACTTGACACATGATATATAGAATATACTTTCCTTAATAAATAAAAAATAGCATTTTACACATCAAGAAAATATTCATAATTTGCTTATATATTCAGCCACAAAGGAAGCAGCAACAGATTTCAGATTAATAGAGAGTTTTGCTGGCAACATGTTTAATCACAGTTTCTAAAAATAAGAAGGGAATAAAAATCTTTATCAAATTTAAATTTAGAGGAAACCAAGAAGAAAATTGTTTAATATCTAGAAAGCAAAGTAAAGAAGAAAATTTGCACCAATACCAGAGATTTTAAAAAAAGGAAAAAGAATATCTGTAACATTAAACATCTACGTTGTTGAAAAAGAAAGACAAAATATGAACAAACATAAGACTTGCCATAGGAAACCAGAACAAAAACAACAAATTGAATACAAAACCTATTAGGAGGAGGGAGTTAATAGAGACAAGTGCCATGAATAATAAATAGAAAATAAAAAAAAAATCTAAAGTTATTTCTTTGGGAAATCATGAGAATATATGAAATTCTGGAAAACTTCTCTGAGGAAATTAAAGTGAAGGCAAAAATAGAAATGACTGAATTATTAATGGAAAGGATTCATACCCTCAGCTAAAAGATCAATTACAAGATTTGAAGTAAAAATGGGTGATAGTGGTAGTGAAAAATGCAGCAAGGAAAAAATAAAAAAAGAAAAAAGTTACATAAAAATTACCATAATTACCATTCTTTGTGGATATTGTACAATTTTAAAACTATTAGAATTAAAAAAGAAGCTGTTGTGAGGTTCCTGAATATAAGATAAATATACAAAATTAAAAACCTTTAAACAAATTTTAGCAACAAATATCGTGAGACAGAATACAGTGTCTACAAGATTATAAACATTGGGGAATAATCTCCATAATAAAAAAGACTCACATTATGGGTTATAAAATATAAGTCAATACGTGGACAAATAAATTACATAGTGCATTCTAGGATGAGAAGACTAAACTACAGATGAACTTTTTCATTTGCTCTAGATTTTTTTCCATAGAGCACTTTTTAATTTTGTTAACTTTTTAAAATTCTTTTTAATTCAGCTGTGTCTGCAGTGACAGCCCTAATCCACACATGACTCACAGTGATCACAGACATAGAGATTGAAATTTTTGTAGTGCAGAAAGGCAGACAGCTGTCTGCTGTTGTTGTTGTTGTTGTTGTTGTTGTTTGTTTATTTTTTCACATGAAAAAGCAGAATTTAACAGAAAATCTGTCACTTTGTTTGAGCTGCTGTAAATTTTAGTCATATATGAGAGGTTACTGTAGCCCAGTTACAGACAAGCTTATAGACTTACAGAGTAATCCATACCTTAATATTTTCTACAAATATTTACTACATTAATATTTACTAAACCCAAAAAAGACTCATGTTGCTTGTTTCAGCATTTCCCTTTAATTAAAGTTGAATCCTCTGAAAAGAGCAGCTCTTTTTTTAATTTTTTTTCTCTTTCTTAATTCTCTTTTATGATTTCCTCATCACTGTTTATTAAGGAAACTATAATTGAGATTTTTTGGACACTATATTGTAAGCAGTAAACTTGATGCAAACTTGCAAATAATAATCAGAGTTCTAATGCTTCCTTAAGTGGTCTGGTATTAAGAAGTTTTTAGTAGGATTCAGTGCCACAGGGCCAGTAATCTGGGCACTCTGGGAGGCTGAGGCAGGAGAATCACAAGTATAAGCTCGGCCTAGGCAACTTGATGACTTAATGAGACTATGTCTCAAAATCAGAACTAACTGGACACTGGGCTTGATCCCCAATACCACAAAGAAAACAATTTTTCTGCATTAGTCATGAATGGATAAATAAATATTCACAGAGTGCTTGCAAACAGTAAGCTGTATGATTCCTGTCACTTCTAAACATTCCAGCAGCTTTTAGATGTTTTATTCTATTTTAGTATATTCTCCAAGAACATTTTTAATGTCAGTCTTCTGAGTCGTTGTGTGCCTGAAATACTTGCATTACGCTCTGGTGTTCGAACAACAAATTAACTACCTACAAAATTGTAGGTTTGAGGTTACTTTTGTTCTTTTATTTCTTTAAATATTTTTCTCTACATTTTTATTTTGATCTACATGTGTTATTTCTATTATCTAGACATTATACCTCTGTTCCTATTTTTCACATCTCTTAACATTTTTTATCCCTAAATATTTTGCTTTGTGTTGGCAGAACACTTCAGTTGCATTTCAGTTACCTAACTCACTTTTTCTTTACCTGCCTGCATTATTCTATTGTGTTTTTTTTTCCAACTGCTAAGTTTTATACCTAGTATTTCCTCTTACTTACTTTTCATTTAATAAGCTTACTTAACATGTTAGACATGTCTACTGTAGTATTTCTGTTTTGGTGTGTTGTCTGTCTCTGTAAATTGTTGTAGTTTTTTACTGTCTAATTACTGTGCACCGTGAGCTTGTGCTCCGTTAAGAGCGTCAGCTACTGAGCTGGCAATGTGTACTACATAAGGATCACAGAATGAGAGTTCTCGCTTTCATTTGTTAGTGCTTCATTACCCCAGTGGCTCTTACAGGAGTGACTTTCACTCTCATGGCGCATTAGCTGTAGAGGTGACTTTTGCTTGTTACAAGAGGGGAAAGTGGGCATCCGATGGGCAGAAGCAGGGATCCTGCCAAATGTTGATAATGCAGATTATAGATCCAACAACAGATAAATTTTTTTGGCCTAAATTGTCAATAGCGCTGTAGTTGAAAAACTCTGCCCTTGCTAATTAACTAGGGACAAAAAGGGGCAATCCACTGACCTCGGGGTTCCTAGGGAATGACTCTTATCTGTTCTCTTCATCTGGAGCCTCAGATCTCACACAGTGCCCTGGAGTCACCCCTGTGACTATTCCCCCAGTGCCTAGCTAATTGTGTTGAAGAGAACAGGCATAAAAGAACATTCTCTACAAATCCTGAGGTCAGTGTCAGAAAGAAAAAAAGGAAAGAGCCCAAGTTCAACAATCCTGCGTGATCCCCAGTCTGCGTAGCTGGCGGTCCTCTGTTGGAGACTGCTGTGTTCTGTCTGCCTCCACCATCTCCCGTCTCCACACAGCAGCTCACAGCAGCCTGCCTTCTTCAGAGGGATTGCAAGTGACTTTTTTTGGTTTTGACTGGTGTGTGTTCTAATCGCACTTTTCCTCTGCAAATGTTCTACATTTTGATTTCTGGGAAGAAGTCAGTAGCTGGTGGAAGTTTACTGTCTTGGCAAAGGGAAGACATACTACTTTCATAAAATGTCAGTTTTCTTCATTAATATTAAAACAATATTCCAGTGAAAAACTATCAATTTCAAAGTAAAACTGGCATAAATCAACCTTAAAGATTATGATGTATTATAATAATAATGAGATGAGAAATATACTGTATAATATTCAAATCATCATGAAACTGACCCAGGAATAGAAAGTCTAGTGAAAGGAAAAGGATAAAGATTCAAAAGACAGACAGATCCCAGTGTAAATGAGAATCGGACAGTGGTGGCATTTCAAATATTGGGGTTTTAATCTCACAAATGATATTTGCACAATTGACTGTCCCTCTGGGAAATGATAAAACTGGATTTAATCTTTTATAAAATTAAGAGGCAAATGTGAAAGTAAAAACTTCAACAAAACTTTATGAATATAATATAATATATATATATATAATTTATAAGATAGATATAAAAATATTGTTTGTAATACAATAGATAATCTCAGTTTCCATAAATAAGGAATAGGCATATTTGAATATATGAAAAGAAAATATTTTAAATGAAAAAGATGCTATAAGCAAAGTCAATCAAAAATCAAAACAGGAGCGAAATCACTTAAATACAAAGAGCAGGGTGTCACTGCCTCTAACATACAAAGCATACTTTAAAACAAATTTGACAATAAATAACAGAAACATAGATGAAGACAATGCAGTGTCTCCTTTATAAAGGAGAAAATTTACTTGGGACATAAGCATGAAAGGTATTCAAATGTAGGAGTATTTGGGGAAATGTAAAATAAAATAATAGCATAACATTTTACACCTAGCAGTTTGGCAGCACTTATGATACCAAGTAACACTCATTGCTGGCAGGGATGCTGGGCAAATTGGACTTTTAACACATTTCTAGTGAAACTTCAAATTATTAATAGACTTTTGGAAAGCAGTTTGGCAGTAGTGATTCCAACTTAAAATATGTAGCCCCGTCTGACCCAGTTGTCTGGCCCTTGGCAATCTATTCCACAGAAGTAAAGACACTAATTCTTAATTATATAAGAAGAAGGATGTTATTCTGACATTCGTTAAGCGGATGGACTGTAGGACATCGACACAATATCATATAGCCATTAGAAAGGAGAAAGTGATGCTCTGCTACTTGACACAAGGATTTTCCAGGAGGCATCATTAACTATGTATAACATTATATATGAGATCTTAATTTTAATTAATTTTAAAACACTGTTTAAGCATAGGAAACCAGCTCTGATGTCCACATTTGTGTACACTTACGTAGCTTGTACTTTGACAAGCAGGACTTTGGAAGTTAGAGCTATAGAAACAGTTTCTTTCCTCCTACTTCTCTCTTAAGAATCCTCGGCGCTACTCATTTTCCATTTTCTGTCCCTTTGGTCCTTAGCTTCCAGCACAGATGTGGGCCAATCATGAGCATACCCAATCCTATGCTATGATGTAATTTAAGGCCAGCCTCTATTCCATCTTCTTTGGCCTGTTGGAGTCAGACTGCCTGCCTGGGGTAGAACAGGTATGCTTGGAGTCTTCTGTTTTTCTCACAAGCCTTTTCATCCCAAACTAGATATAGTTTCTGTGTTCTCCATGGTGAGGGTGAGAGAAGAGGATAAAAGAATTTTTTATCCCAATGATTATAAGTGACCATTGGAGCAACTCCACGACCGCAGCCTATGAGATTTCTTACGAAGGAGTCAGGCACTACTCTACTCCACTGGGTCCCCACATTCCATTGTGTCCCTAAACTCCATGGGTCACTTTTCGGCCACCTTATGGTCTTGGTGCAATCCCTTCCTTTGGCTTGAGATGAAAAGAAAACATCTCCAGGTCGCCCCACGTAGAAGGATAAAATTCATAGCTAGGAAATAGCAAAAGAACTCTCTATACACATGAATATTTTTCACTTGTTAGTGAACTACTTAGCTAGTTAGTTTTGTTTTGTTTTTACCAGGAATTGAGGCCAAGGCCTTTGCACTGGGCTTATTCTTCATTTTGAGATAGCGTCCTGCTAAGTCACTAAATTGCCCAGACTGGGCTCAGACTTGTGACCCTCTTGTCTTAGCCTCCTAGAGTTCTGGAATTACAGACATTGCCACCGGCTTCAGCCCTTCAAGTCTTTACTCCTAGGCTAAGATTTTTGAGAACATTTCACCAAATGTTATATTGGTGAGAAGTTCAAGAGACATGTAATTGATGTTCAGTATATCACTAAAGCAGATGTTTTTCTTTTGATCCTCAGTTTAAACTTCTTTTTAAATATTTGTTAAAATGTGTGGTAATTATCATAAAGACAATTTGAGCATAAAGAGAGATTGATTGGGTGTATGCTGTATTGTATAGGTTTTTTTTTTTTTTAAACTGGGAAGAGGGAAATAGAGTTTAGAATAGAAAATATGGGGAAAAGAGATATATCAAAAAAGAAAAGAAAAAGGGCCATATTAAAAATTCTAGCAAGTAAATAATACATACATTATGATCATGCATATGTATATGGAATACATCTGTGCACTTGGAAAAGAAAGCTTCAGAATTTCCTAAAAATGAGAAAATAAATCATATTTATATCATCTTAGTAAATCACTATGAAGCTTAATGAAAAGATCTTAAAAGAAAATGTTCAAGCTCCATATGATATTGTGCATGACATGAAGTTTAAAAATATTCAGTGAATTTGCATATTACGTATAAGTCACACATTCTGACAGCTCCAGCAGCCTGAGTGTGCTGAGAATCCAAAACGTTTGATGAGCTCTGAGCACTGGATGCGACTTTTGTAAGAAGCCTACTGGCTCATGTTGATTGAATTCAGAGAATTCACTGTGGGTTTATCCTGTGTGGAGACTAGATTAAGTGCATGGATGATAATTAATTTACTCAAATTAGAAGCCGAAAAGGAACGTGAGCATAAAATCAAATTCCCTGTTTTGCCAATGTTGAGATCAACCAGTCTCTCTTTGACAAGTGTCAGGGTACCATGTTATTTTTTATTATTGAGAATTAGGAGACCTGAGGTCTATGTCTGTACAAATGAACAGAGAAAATTCAGAGAGGCCACTTAACCTTTCTAGGCCTTATTTTCAGCATATATTTCCAGAGGAATATCATGATTATTACTAAGATTATTTTCTGAGCATAAGACTGAGTGGAAGAGTAACACAAAGTAGTTGGAGCCTCTTCCAAAAATTCTGACTCAGCAAGTTCAGGATAAGGTCTGAGACCCCATTTTTACGAAGTCCCCATTGATGCCAATCAATGTTGGGAGACTCAATGAATATAAATATTGAGAGTGAAATATTTGTTTATTCTCTGAGTAAGTGTAATGAATCTTTGAGTGAAACAGTCTCAGCCTTGATGTTTTTAGACTGAAATAAATCATTTGGTGCTGTTGTAGGTTATGTGTGTTACGTCAAGGGTGGCACATCTCCTTAGTATAATTATGATAAAGTCAGATTTCCCCCATATGCCTTACCTCCTGAAATACTATGAATTACAAAGGTTCTCATTCTCAGGAGCCTGCAAAAGTCCTAAAAATGCTGCTCGAAAACCTGAGACTTCAACCTCTGCAACTAGTGTCCTCCAGAGACCTCCAGGCCAGTTTCCATTTCCTAAATGAGCTTTCCCAGAATGTAATAGCTAAGAACATTGCTAGGTGTCACTGTAACTCTGGGGTGATGTGGTCTCAAGCGGAAGTACAAGCTAAGGTGATGGGGATACCACCAGCTCCCATTTCTGGATACAACCACCTGAGAGAGGTTCTGAGAAATTGACTTCATTAAAAGATCACAGTTGGGAAGGGATCCAAAACTTTAATCTCAAAAAGAACTACCACTAATAATAAAACATGCATATGATAGGGTAGCAGAGTTACCCAAAAATGAGGTTGGGCTCAGCTCTTCCAGTGGTCAGAACATCCTGCATGTGGAAGGTGCTGGTTCATTAAAGGAAGGCCACAGTGTGGTGCTTTAACTTCTTGGGATCTCACTTCCCGCATCCCTAAAATGGATACTGTCAAAACAAAACAAAACAAAACAGAAGGCACCTCTCACTTGACTGCAGAATTGTCAGATCAAATAAAATACTGTGCACAAAATTATTTGCAAACTGCCAAGTATTTTTTTTTTAATTGTTGTTGTTTTGTTTTCTGTTTTGCAATACTAGAAATTGAACTCAGGGCCTTCACACTGAGCTACATCCCCCACCCACTTTTTTGTTTTTATTTTAAGACAAGGCCTTGCTAAATTGTGACATTACTAGCTGAGCTTGAACTTAAGATCCTCCCACCTCAGCCTCTCAGATACTGGGATGACAGGCCTGTGTCACCAGGCCCAGCTACGTCTCTGTATTAAAGTGAACATTTTTTACTAAAAATGAATTTTTTGTGTACTGTATTGGCATTTTAGATAACATTATCATTTCATTTTTATGTGTTTACTATTGCACGTAACATCACTAGACACTGTTCTTGTTTAAAGTGGCCTTGATAAAGAATCCGTATTCTCCTGTTTCATCATGTGTCCATCTGCCTCCATGATAAGACCAAAGGTAAAGAGATTAAAAAGAAAGGAAATGGTCACATTATATTCATCCTTAGTCAGAGTCTCTTTTTCTGTAATGCCGCCATACATTTGAATAGTCATAATTCAGCATAGTTTCCCCACATTTCCCATGCTACTCATGAGTCCTGTCAGGCGTTACAAAGTTTAGTGGTAAAGGCTTCCATACTAGTTTCTGTTTTGGGTTATCTAGATCACAATTACCCAGATGGAATAGTTAAACATTGGCATTTTAACCTCTTCTTTCTGCCCTCTCATCTTCACCCCAGCAAGAAATTATAAAACTAAATTCAAGCCTCTGTTTAGGTGGATATTTTTCTGCTTTTTCAAACTAGCTTCACTATTTCTCTAATTATAAACACCTTTCTTAGAAATTTGACTGCTGGCTCATACCAAGTCACCGTCCACAGTTGAACTCACGCAGTCAGAGTCTGTACCCACCTTTACCCACAAGTATCCTCTCCTTGAGTACATGAACACAAAATATGGCTACTCATTTTGCAGGACTCCCAGGCATGGGCTTTATTTTTCTTTCAGAAAAAAATATTCCTCCAACCTGATTGGATGAGTATTATTATTATTTCTGTGGCATAATCAGAGAGATAAGCACTAGAGAAATGTGTGGAGTGGAGATTTTACCTTTTCTTACATTAACAGTTTAAGGAAATAAAGGCTGTCTGAAATGAAAAGCATTTCTACATACCATTTTTACAAGTCATAATTTTCACTTAGTGTTTGAGTAGTAGGAAGAAAAGAAAAAAAAGCCACCTTTATCCTTTAAATTTTATTTTAGAGTAACTGTTCGAAAGGCACATGAAGGATCTACCTTTGATGGTGGTGTTGATAACCTGGAGACCCTTTCTATTTGGAGTTACTATGGTTACCACGGCATGGGTGATGTGTGAACTGCACTGCTGTTTTGATAAAAATAGGTATTAACTACCAGCCTCAGTGCTTCTCATTTCACAGCAGTTCCTGCAGAAGCACAGCGTATCTTTATAAAAAGAGGAGGGGTGAGAGAGGGTTTCCAAAGAAGCACGAGAGAACATCTGCATAAATAATGGTGATTGGTCATGTGTATAAAAATATTTTAATTAAATTCTTTTTAATTAAACGGGGCATTTTCCTGAATCCTTCTCTGTTATTTGCACCGAGCTTAGCCTTGAGGAAGATGGCTGATTAACAGACCCAAGAACCTATAATTAAAAGCAGAACTGTTATTTTTGGAGAAAAGCCTCCTCAGTAAGGGTGACTTAATTGGGCTGTCACTCATATTTTTTCATTTGTCATTGAACTCCTTAGTTAAAATTCGCATTTTTTAACACAGGAGAAATAATTACTAACACCGGCATAGCGAGAAGAGCTTTATGTTTTGTTTTGTTTTGTTTCTCTTCAATCTCTTTAATCACTGTTCGTTCTTGTGCTTCAGTATTTAATTGTGATATTCACTTATTTCTTTTGTTTGAACTGTCTTATTTTTGAGTACATACAGTGTTCTTTGTCACCTGGACCTCCCTGCCCCTGCACTTTAGAGTTTCACACTATACAAGGTTTACGCTTTCTCATCAACTGGTGTTATCAACGTTCTACATACCAATTCAAGAGAAAACTGAATAACTGTCTATTCACAGACAAAAAATAAGATGTAATTGGCAAAGCAGTTCCTTCAGTAACGGGGCTGGCTTAGAGAACAAAGAAAACATTCATTTAATATCTGTTAAACAGCATAGGAGGAAATCTAGATGATTTTACACCCTGATCCTAAAAATCAGAGAAAAAAAAAAGTGCTCACAGAAGAAGTTCGTGTCCTTGGATCATTTGTTCAGTCACCCGTCAAGGTGCTTGGGTGACTCTAATTCTAGTACCCAATATTTGGGAAAGAAACAGTACATTGCTATTGCTGTGGAGAACGGGAGCAGTGAGAGAATATTCATGTGCTTTTATTAAATTCTAATGGGGAAAAGTTAGACCTCTGAGGAAGTCAGAGGATATTAGAGCAGAGTATTTCCCACTGAAACCAACAAGCTTCTGGAGACCACAGACAGACCAACCATTTTCAACGTGCAGTCTGTGTTTCAAACCTGCACACGGTGTCATTTAACAGTGCTCTACTGTGTTTTCTGTGTCTATCCAACTCTGTGTTAAGCACACTGTGATAGCATCAGTTTAAAAGCCTCTACATAAACCTCAGTCTATAAAACACCATCATATAAATTCAGATTCTATTCTTGAGCAAATTCACTAAGAGATAAAAATAGCGGCTTAGGTCTCTATAGTGTATCTCTTGCAAAGAGCTCAAATAGCTTCTACATTTGGTGTTTTGGCTCATTTCATGTAATTGTCTTGGGTAGAGAAGACCCACTCATGCAAAGGTATTTTGCCTAATTAAGTAAAATAGTTGAGGTACAGAGAAATTTCAGGATTAACTTAAGATTTCACCGTAAATCAATGAAAAATATATATGAAAGCAAAGATTCTATTTCTTTAGATTTCCAGACTATTTTTTTTCTTTTTTTTGTGCCCCACCCCTCCTTCCAGACTGTTTTTTCTAAGACACTAAAAAGTATTCATCAAATAGCTCACTGATTTTAGTCAACTTTCAGTCAGTTTTAAAATCTGTAATGCCCATCAAGGAAATAGTTGTTCTTGAGCGAACGTGTAGAAGTAATCTGAAGGCACTAATTGGCCAAATTAAAGCTGCATGTGAATTTGTGTACCTAGAGAGCATGTCACCGAGTGATAAGTCATTAACTAGATGTGTACACATATATTATCTAGTTTTATCATAACCACAGTCAGTGAGTTTTCTCCATCCCAAGAAACAGAAGTTATAGTTACTTCCATGCTTTACTTACATTTGCAAGGGCCCTAAAGTGACACGGATGTGAGACAGAACATGTCCATTATTTTTTGTCCTGTACCACAGCAATTTCTCAAAGGACCAGTGAGGTGTCAATCAAGCCTTGTATGAAAAATTGAGCCTGATAATCACATCCTTACTTTATTATTGATTTTATTTAATAGATATCTATTGAGCATCTTCTTTTATTATTCATCTTATTTTTATTATATTTTTGTGTGTCCCACAATATCAAAGAATAACATAGTAGATGAAGGAGGTAAGGTGTAGAGCAACAGGTCATTATTTAGAAACAGTGGGTAGAGGAGTCAAAGCTCCCACTGTCTGGAAGGAGACACCAAATGGGTTGCCCCCTGAACCCCGTTGGTGTAAGAGGCACTGTAGGAGTGAATGAGGCAGATGTGATGAGCCATGACACAGATTCTGTCCTCAAGTGGAGCCAAATCCAAATGAGGGATACCTCCGCAACCACTGACAGCTTTGTTTTTGTTTTAAAAGAGTGGTAGTTCAGGCAGATTTGTAAACACAGAAGACGGGCCTATGAATTTTTATACCACTCTGGGGGGGGTGGCGGGGGGTGAAGGCTCAGGGAAGATTTGAAGTCTCCTTCACCTCAAATGAATATTTTGTCTGAATAAAGAAACTAACATGTCAGCTGAAGAAACCAGAATGACATTTCTCCTCTGTGAAAGCTGGACTTATGAGCAGGTTCTTTTCATTCTCATCTAGGACCTCAGACAATGGGACCTGCACAGCATTAGCACAGTGTCCCTGGGCTCTGACAATCTTTGGGGTATCCTGTCTTATAACCCTGAGGATCACTGCCAAGGCAAGGGCATTTGCACTCATATTATGACAGCTTCTTCCTCATTCAAGCACAGAAGGGTTAAACTCTAGTCATTGTTCTTGACACACTTCTGCTTGCTGCATTTGCTTCTCCACAACCTGGCAAATCCTACTTGATCCCAGTATCACACAAGGGCCTCATCAATATAATTAGGAAAATATGAATAATTCTGTGTCTGGAGTCTTCAGTTTAGAGTGTAAAGTCTGAGTCATAGAATTTTATTCATGGGATGACCTTAAAGACATTCTTTCGCAACCTCTTCATTTGTCTGTCAAGACCATAAACCTCAGAAAGAGACCATGCAGGCACCGGAAACAGATATTAGGTACTCTTTCCAAGTGCAGAAATTTGAGTATTTTGTGAGAAAGAAAGGGGGGTGTGGAGAAGAGTGTTAATCATTTATCTGCTAAATTTTGTCTTGTTTTATTTTGGAACATCAGTAGGAGATATCTTTCTGTTTTGTAGACAAGCCCATGATGCTTTTGGTGACAGCAACAATAACAATAATAGTAACCACCGTTGTGTGTGGACTTATCCTATGTCAGGCACATAGCATAAATGATTTCATTTAATCATTCTCTAAAAACCTCTGAGAGAGAAAATATTTTTGTTCTCATTTTACCAATAAAGCTAATTTTGTAGCTTAGTGAGATCAAGTAACTGGCTCATGACCACAAAGTTCATTTGCATCACAACTGGGATCTCTGTACAGGCTGGTTTGACATCAGAGTCAAGTTTCCAGCCTCTGTTCTACACTGCAGAAAAGAGTTATGAGAATAGCAAGGTCTTGACGCAGAGGTTTTGCTTCAGAAGCTGGAAACCCAGTTATGGGAAGTCAGCTTCACAGAACAGAATCGGACACAATAATAGATGACAACCAACTATATAAATACTTCAGGATATTGAAAGTGGATAAAGCGAGACTCCAGGTGTTCTGAATATGGGATTTCAAGAACATAGTGAAAAAAAAATATTTGAAGCAATTGCAGCAGCTCTGTGGACAGTTGGGAAGCAGCTGTGGTCTGGTCTACAGACCTTCTGGTTTAAGGGCTTGAGGGGAAGAGAATAGCTCCATTTTAATGAAAGCAGATCATTCTCAGCCATGCCCAAAGATTAAACTACAGGACCAAAGTTTTCAAAGTCAGTGTTTAGCTCACAGATTTTATTCATGGGTGAAGGAAGATGTTGCACGTTGGAGCAAATGGAGTAGAGAAAATTTCTGAGAGAGTATTTCCTTACTGCCTGTCTCTTTGTTAGGGATCAGCTTACGGATGAGATCAAAACCATTAGAAAGTAGGGCACCTAGAGAGTAAATTTAAGGAGGCACTCACCTTCCAGTTCACATAAGCACAAGATCATCCGTACTTATAAAACCCTACAAGTGAAGGCCTCCTTAAGAGTGGAGTGTCTCATGGAAAAACACCCTCTAATGGCAAACTAGGGTTGGCTTCTGCTCTGTGAGACTCTTGGCTTCTTGGTTTATGATTCCTTCTTCCTAGAACAAAACCAAGAAAGTTCAGGAATTGACCTGGGTGCTACAGATAGAAAATATGTTGTTCACTTCATTAGAAATGGAGATAGCTTTGTGTAAACTGCCTGACAGGGCAAAGAAGCAGATGATACCTATGGGAGAGACCCAGAGTACCTCTGGAGTCGAGCACAGGCTGTGTGAGCTTCAAAGGCTCATTCATTCATTCATTCATTCAATAAGCAGAATTAGTTGCCCACAGCTTGCTGGAGTCTATCAAGACATTGGCAGATACACAGAACATTTGATTCCAATGACAACCAACTTTTTATTTAAGAGAATTGGTGTAAAGAAAAGTTCAATTATTTGTGGACTATCTTGGGGGTTGTTACTTTTTTTAAAATGTTACTTTTCAGTAAGAAAATAAATGCCTTTATCTGAAGCTGAACTTTTTAGTTCTTATATTATTTTCTAGTCCAAAAAGGATTACCCAAAGGAGGGCTAAAATTTCAAAAATGACAAAGCCAGTTCATGCTGCAGTATCTGATGTAATGTAGCACCTCTGGACCTGGTTTCTTTTTCTCTCCTTGCCTGACCTTGTAAACTACTGAATTGCAAAGTGTGACTTGACTCCTAATAGTATATTCTCTAAACTTGGAGGGTTTTTTCTTGTAAATAAGATAAATCACAACTTAAAAACACACACACAAGACAGAAAGCTCTGGTTCAGTGAGGATGCCACTCCTTGAAACAAATAATTCAAGAGCAAGACCTGCAGATATACTGTGGCTGGTTAGGGAGTGGGGAGTTTAAACAACATCCATTCTCAGTGTCAGGCACATAGCAGGTGCGTAATGAGGATTTATTCATGTGGATCCACTCCAGGTGGAGTTGTCTTGGCCATGACTGGATGTGGGAGTCGGTCTCAGAAAGAAGAAGGGACAGGCTAGAGATGGAGACTCCTATATGTGGGCGAGCTTGTCAACTGAGAAGGAAACAGAGGTTGTGTAGGACATCCACATTAAAGGGGTGAGCTTTAAAAAGAGAGAGGAACAATAAAGTGGCTGGAGAGGCTGAAGGAAAACCATGCGAGGATGCCTCCCAAAACAAAGGAGGAGAGCTCTAGGCCAAAGGGGGCACACTAAGGAGAGTCCTGTGGAGGGCTGAGTCCTCAAGTATAGCATCTATGGCCTTGGGAAGGGAACTCTGAGAACCATGCTTTAGATTCTAGTTAAATTTTCTGATTTTATTAATTGCTTTCTATCTTTTCTGATTCAAAAAATAATTCACATTTATTGTGCAAAATTTAGAAAAATATAAAAATGCTCAAAGAAAGCATTTTACTCCTGTCCTAAGAGTTGCTTTATTGCTTTTGATTTCTTCTCTTCAGACTTGGCTCGTCCAGTTTGTTGACTTTGCATTCTGGTTTGGGTCTGTTGTTGCCAGCTGAGGACCAAGTCTTTTTCCCCACTTCTGGTACTGGGGATTAACTCCAGGTCCTTAGTGCAAAGCTGTACACTTAGCCCCTTTTAATTTTTGTTTTGAGACTGTGCCTCAAAAATCACTGGGTTGCCAGGCTGGGCTCAAACCTCTGATCTTCTTGCCTCAGCCTTCTCATGATCTGAAATTGCAAGTATATACCACCACCCTAGGCTCAACGCACCAATTTTTCATTGTGACTATCCAACAGTGTAGCTCAGCTAGTGTAAATACTAGAGAATAGAGTGATTTGGTGAGCTATAGATACATCCTGTGGCAAAGAGTAGGCTGTTGTGTATGATGGTGTATGATGGTGGCACCCAGAGACACAGACATGGATACTCACATCAGTGTCGAGGGGCCGTGCACTCACACACACATACACCTCAGCCTTCTCAGTGGTCCAGGCTTTTCCTTGCTAAGATTGTCTACTACATGGACTTTCTTTCCTATGTGACTGCTGCCAGGGGCACAGTCAGGGAAGAATGGGCTGTGCAATACCTGAGAATAAGGGGTTGTTTCAGCAGCAGTCATGCTCAGCACCTTCTGTACTGAAGTCAAATGCAGGGGAGCTTGCCCTGCCCGTCACTTTGGGAGTTGCTATTGTGAGAGGAGAGTAGAATGCAATAGTTTGCTAGAACTGCCTGCTATGATTTGGAGCTGGAGTGACCCCAAAAGCCTCTGTGTTTGTATGTAATGATAGGACTGTGGAATCAGGTGCTGTTAGGAGGTAGGGTCTGACTGGAAGGGGCTTAATTTGTGTCAGCTTGCTGAGTTTAGGCAGTGCCCAGGGCAGGGTTTTCAGATATGAGTTATTGACTTATGTATGGGCCAGGAAATGAGAGCAGGAAACGCCCCCACACACCTTTGTGAGGTGGCGGGGGGAGGGGGCAACTGGCAAATTGAAATAATTAAAGGAAGGAAGAAGAAACATTGTTATATCTTCTTCCTGAGAAAGCTCTGGCTTTCCGGAATCTCCAGATAAGTACTGCTTTGCTGGGCTTCTGTCTGCAGTGCTGTACGCAGCTCTTCAGCCTCTGCCATGTGCTTCCACCGTTGCCGGCTGTTCATGAAGACACTGTGTCAGACCTTCTGAAAGTGAGCCCTACCTAAGTTACATCTACAAAGTTCCATTTACCATATAAGATAGCATACTCACATGTTCCAGGAATTCCTACACAGACGTAATGCAGCAGAGGGCATTTTCAATTCATGGTATGACCTCTTTATTTCTCTTTTCTCATACTCTCACACAGGCGCAGCATTGACTCTTCTGAATTGTGCTATTATTTATCCTTAGCAGCTTTCCTAAGCAGTGTAGCGAGCAGGAGTATTCACCTTCTGTTCTGTAACAGTTGTACCATGTGTCCCCCAGGGACTTGATCCACGGGTTGAGAAATGGTGGTAGATCTGTTTGCCATGCATCTGTTTATAACAAGAGAAAACTTTGTGTGTGAAGCTCCCTAGCTTTGTTTGTACTATACCTGTACTACACCATAACAACACAGCTGTCTTTGGATTTGTCTCCTTCCTTATAGCTGTTACTCGGGATGAGCCACAGTGTTATTTTTACGTCTAGTTGGTGATTTCTGTGACCTCTTCATCTGGCTGCTTTTTGACTCCACTGGGATTTTCATTGATTTTGGGTCATGATTTGTAGGTAAACACTTGTACACTATTTTGATTTTAAAATGGCAAAGTGCTTCAATGATAATCCTGATTGGAGAACTGTCCTACTGCTCAGTGAGTCTTCTTCGCTCAGATACCGGGCGTGCGGCACGGATTCCCCATTAGACTGCACCATGGCTCATTAAACCCCATTGGTGAGAAAATTGGATCTTTGTTAAATGTTTATGTTCTTTGCTAATGTTAAATTTAGAATATTCCATTGTAGGTGCCTTTGGGAAAATTTTCAAAGTACTAACTAAAGTACCAGATGATTTCAGTCCGTAAATTCCCAGAGATAAGACCTAAAAATATTCTCTGCCTGGATTTATTTCCAGGTTTTCCCCTTTTCACCCTTTGAATGTCTTTTTTTTTTAATCTTGATCGCAAAATTCATGACCTTCTTCTTAACTTTTTCTACTCTCGGGAACTGCTAGGCGTTGTTCTTCTTCTCCTCCTCCTCCTCCTCCTCCTCCTCCTCCTCCTCCTTCTTCTTCTTCTTCTTCTTGTGGAAAAGGATTATTTTCAAACACCTATTGGCTGTGAGTGAAGTCAGGAAAGGAATACCCCTACTTGTCAGTGTTCTTACTAGGCATCCATACATTGAAGAAAGAAACAGTCTCCCCTTTCAAAACACATCTCAAGAAGGGCTGAAAATGCAAATGTCAATGAAAGAAGCATAATTCTAGAAATATGCTAGTGGAGCTGATAAAAAAAGATTCGTGCTCCTCATTTAAGGGTTACTAGAAATTCTCCATATGGATGCCAAAATAATTGCTTGGTTATTGCATGGCAAAAGACATGAGGATCTTGAGAGTTTTTCATAATAGGGATCCAAAGTGGGAATTAACCTTTGCAGAAAATAACATGAGGAACTGTTTTCTCGTTTCTTGGCAAAAATGATACGTAGCTAGCCTCACAGGCAATAGACAGGAAATGGGCTAATTTGTTACATACAGCAAATGTCTTACAGTAAAATAGTGGGTCTCAGGTTTTTTGGTGTCTAAACTCTTTACAACTTTTCAAAATTAGGACAGACTCTAAGAATTTATACAAAACTTAAAACTTCTCTAATGATCAATTTAAAACAGCAATCATTTATATATTAGTAGAAAATACATTTATTTTCCAAAAGAAAACAAAAATTAGAAGAGTGTCAGTGTCGTACAATCTTGCAAAACTCTGTCATGTGTGGTGCAATAGACGACAGCTGGATTCTGACATCGGCTTCTCCATTCAGTGTGCTGCACTCAGACAGGTCAGATTCCCTTTGAAAAAACCTATGGTGTATGGCTAAAAATGAAAAACACAACATTTTATGTTATGCAAAAAATAGTTTTGACCTTGAAGATCTCTCTGGATAAGTCTCAGGAACCAGCAAGGGTCCATGAGCTACACTTTGAAACCATTGCCCATTGTTTCTGATATGCTGCTCAGTAGAACTTGTCTGGTGAAAACCATCTATTCATTGATTCTTCTGCCAGGTCCTCACTGAGAAGGTCTGAGGCTCAAAATAATTCCAGTTATCCAGCCTGCAAATAGACACCTCAACTTTTTGAAGTCTCTTCTTAAAATCTCACAGTTTTAGGAAAGTGAGAAAAGTTACATGAGAATTTCCTCCTTCATCCTCTCACCAAGAAAAGCAAAATAAATTTTCACACTATTCTCTTTTAGAAGTGGAAGAATGCTGTCTCATTTATGAGAATACCAGGATTCTCTACCTGTCTAACCTAACATAGGTTCAGCTGTAGAAGCCTGAGACATTTTTGACTCTCTGTATGTCATAGACAAGTGTCATACATACTGATTTGCACAGAAAACTACAGGGGACATTCTCAAGGGACAGCCAGCCTTTTGACAAGGCTGAATGATGACTTGGAACATAAGAGTAAGAACCAATGTGTCTTTTTGGCCATCGACACAGGCACATCTTGTGGAAGGTTGCTGAGAGCTGCCACATTAAGGTATCATTTGAAATTTCAATTCCTTGTAAAACACTAAAAGAATAACGGTCAGAGAACTGCTAACAGAGATTCAAGGGAAAAAGCTGTCACTAATGCAGTCTAAATACTTAGAAGTTACTGAAAGACCATTAAAAAAGTGGTCAGTTGAAGACATTTCACTTTAAGAAAATGCAAACCATCTTTCCAGAGTTAACACATTGAAATTCTGGTGGTTTATACAGTCCTTATCTATGTCTTTATCTCTGGATACAGTTATTACCTTTCAAGGAATAAAAGATTAGCTGTGATGCTACAGTAGAGTTATAACCATGTTGAAAAATTAATCAAAATGTCATATTATTTCAGTGTTAGGATTTTTCTCTTGTGGATTATGAATGACCTTGCAATTGACCTTAATGATTTTTCATGAACCTTGAATACATCCCTCCAACAAATGTGCTACCCATTTCCACCTTCTCATAGTCTCCGTCCCAGGCATTGCTCTGGCTCTCACAGACGATCTTGTTGTGCTGAAGAAACACGTTTGCTATCTGTGCCTCTCAGCTGCCCTCTGTCCTCTTCACATCTTGCTCCCACAATTGCTTTTATCTGTCCATAACTTTTCTTTCCTTTGGCTTGTTCTACACAACCTATAAAATTAGCCTTCTAGGAGAAAGCTTGGGTTTTCTACCTCTGCTCCTCTCCCTTCTGGGAGCACCACTCCCCAAACCCTTGCTGTTAGGCTGTCAGGAGAAGGCAAGAAGGTTCCGCTTAAAGAGCCACTGCTCTAAGGCCCCGCGCTTGCTTGGAGTTTCCTTGCAAACCCAGCACAATGTGGGTAGAGTCGCGTGAGTGCATCCACGCTACTTCAGAGCTCCTCCCCAGGGAAGGTGCCACAGAGAACCCGGACATTGTATGTAAGACTGAGCCCTGCCAGCCAAATAATTAAATGAGCTTTTTTTTTTTTTTTTTTAAGTTTCAGACTCAGCAGCTGAGTGCATGGCTAATTTCCTGACTCACCTACTTGACTCCTTTGTGGCCTCGACAAAATACTCCCTGTTGTAGGACACACTGCCTAGCTTTATTTCAAAGCTATTTCATTTTTATTCACAGGGTAGATAGGAATGTGCAACATCATAGCTTTCTCTTTTGTGTGGGATATCATTTATGAAACGGAGTCAGTTCATTGTTCATGAGGAATTGTGGGAATGTCAGAGAAGTTCTGAACCAAACAAGATATTTAATTACAAGATTTTCCTCAAGTGGTTTAAAATAGTTTTTGGAAAGATGCAGAGTTCATCCCAGTAAGAGGGGACTCCATAACTGGAGAAGTTTGGGGAGGGACCAGGGCCTTGCGTCCCTACTCAAGCCTAGGAAACACCCTGGGAGTTGTAGACATGAGGGGCAAGTCATCTTCAGAGCTCAAAAATATATGTAAACAGCAACAGAGACTAAAGTCAACAATAGAGCAGCCAACATAGAATTTTCTATCAAAGAATTACATTTATTCCATAGCTCCTAGCAAAAGAAAAATGCTGAGTACTCAAACTATGACTAAAATCTCTTTGTTTTGACTAAATAGAGAATTTTAACTCCTTCAAAGATAGAGAAAGAGATTACTTGGCTAAAAATACTTGCTACTCCCTTCATCACCTTCAAAGGCTAACAGTTGGTGCAGATGTTAACGACTGCCCACTAGACGACTGTAGATCTCTGCCATTTACCTAATATGCTTAATGAAATTGATTCTGTGCCTATTTAGAAAACATGGGACTGAAGCAATTGTCATCTGATTTGTAATATCTTTCTCCTTTTTGTCTTTATATTCTTGTAATATACCTTTGAAAAGTATTTAAGAATATAAATCAATATAATATTTATCTTAACTGACAAATATAACTATATTTAAACATAATGTTATGAGATACATAAACATTGTAGAATGGCCAATATTAATATGCGCGTTACCTACCATGTTTGTCATTTTCTTATAATGAAAAATCTATGCTATTAGCAATTTTCAAGTGTACATTATATTCTTTTTAAAAATACACGTACCATGTTTCACACCAGATTGAAAGCCACAGTCACTCCTTTCTGTCTTTTAAGCACTAAAACCTACCAAATTTTCACCCAAATATCTTTGCTGTCTTCTGTCCTCCCTAACTGCACCTCTTCTGACACATCCTGTCATCCAAGGCTGTGTTGCAGCACTATGCTGCAGGCTGGTGGTACATAGGAAAGATGAGACCCGTGAATAAACACAAGACAGGGTGGCCACTAGCGTGTCGGCGTCCACAGCGGTGGGAGTGCAGGGCAGAGCAGTGAGTGTCAAACCTTGAGGGCCTCGTCCAGGCCTTTTCCTGTTCCAGAGCAACTCGTCTCTTACTGGAGCCACTGGGAAACCTCCAGCCATATGTTCTTTCTGTTTCCTGCCCTGCTGCCTGGGCTTTATTTGCAAAATTCGGATCAGGCTGTGTCATCCCCTTTATTAAAATGCTTCCACGGTTTCCTATTGTGACAGGCGAAGAAAGCTCCAGTCTTCTTGATTATACTCATAGTATTTTAACACTCTGGCTTTCTTTCTTACTTCCTTGTCCAAAGCACTCCATTCCAGCATAGTTATTGTCCTCACAGTCCATGAAATAGGAAAGAACAGAAATGAAAATAACCACTCTGCCTTCAGAATTTCCCATTGCATTCAACCACTCTCCTTCCCCTTTGGCAATCAACTCAGTGGATCATTTTCCCAGTGATTGCTGTTCACACTTAGCCATACGGGCTGCAGATATCAAGACACTGAATAGTTTTGATGAACACAGATAATCAGTGTGTGATTATTGACTGTCCTGATGTATTCATAGCCTCAATGCAAGTCGATGACATATAGTAACCATGCAGCAGGGCACATGAAACAAATCCTGCTTATACCAATATTGAGTTGATCTTCTAATGTGATTTCAGGAGCAAATCAGAGTCAGGTGCCAGCTACCTCTCCCTTCACAGATATTTAGGCTACTGTAAAAATATTTATTCAGTCATTCACTTAGTCATCAAACAACAGTTATTGAGCGCTTCCCAAATGGCACATGTTGCAAACATGACCCTATTCCCAGAGTCTGACTAGGTAAGTTTCTGATTAGATCCAAGTGCTAGGATAAAAAAGGAAAGAGCCAGGTCACTACTGAGGAAGTCATGAGTTCAGACAGGTTCACCTGAGAGGTTCTTTAAGAACAAGGATGAGTGACAAAGAAATTATTACCTTATTAGAAAGAATCAAAACACAAAAGTGATCAATAAATTATGTAATACTTTTGGAAAACCATAGTAAAACCAGTATGGCTTGAGAGAAGCAGCAAAGGGCACGTAAGGGTCCCAGAGAGACAGAGATGTTGCCGGAATTATAGTAAGCAGAGTAAGGATTTTACTGGGTCTGGCAGAAGCAGCTCAGGTTTCCTCTGTAAGTACTGGGAAGCCCAGAGAAATCTCTAAGCAGGGACATGATCTAACCAGATTTTTTTTTTAAATAAAGGTCTGGTGTTGGTATAAAAATAGATTTTAAAAGATCAATGTATCATGACTACTTTTCAGAGGTGACTGCAACCAAGAAAACTTCCAGGGGTGTGTCCAGCTACCTCTTCTTCATTTTTGTCCGTGTCTTCCTAGTGACGGTGCTGGCCATTTTCCATGAACTGCATGTCGACCCTGACCTCTACACACTCTTGTTTGGGGAGAGCGTGCTGAACGATGCAGTGGCCATAGTCCTCACATAGTAAGTACCAGCGGTTGGGCTGTGTTTCTTTAACCACAAGAAATATGATTCTACTTGGAAAGAATTTCTGATGCCTTTAATGATATCTTTTCTGTATGTCAGTGTGATGGGCAATTTCTAGCTTTTAAGAAATTGTTATCACAGAAAATCTCCAATAATGGGCACAATTCATTAGGCATCTAATTTCTAATACTATTAATGGGTTTCACATTTTCAGCTTATTACAAGATACTGCCCAGAGGGTGATAGATATTTTTTTCTTGGTGCATACATTAAGCTGATTCACTTTGAGTTCCCAAAATGCACATAAATGAGCTTCTTCATTTCGAATCAATATTATTTAATTTTTTTTCTTCATACAAGTCACTTTCCAGTTAACAGACTAACAGGAATCCTTGTATTTATGGTAAGTTCGACTGATTGGAGTTAGCACTTGAGGGTCAGAATACCTTTTATTTTGCCATGCAAATGTAATGCATTATAAGAATGCACACATCTTTAAATCGCCACATGACAAACGAAATTGAAGGAGATTCAGCTAGGACCTAATGTGATTTCCTTGTGCTGGGAGGATTTCTCTCTGAGATGAGAACCAGTGCTCTTGCCTCACCTCCTCTTGAGGCGCTTACCATTTATATTTAATAAATGTCACTTTGATCGCTTTCCCCATGTCAGGGGTCTCTTCTTGGTTTTAGAACTAGTATCAACATTTTGGGCACCTGTCAGATAACCCAAAGGAACAGAGCTGTCTGATAATTACATGTGACAACAGATTCTATCCCTGGTATTAATTACTTCAAATGCAGTTCAGAATGCATTGTGAAGTGAGAAAGGGTTTTTAAAAGTCAGATCCCACAGAGGAGGAAACAGAGAGTGCAGCGTTGCTCTTTTTTCTTTACTTATCTTTTTTCTTTTCTTTCTTTCTTTCTCTTTCTTTCTCTTTCTTTCTTTCTTTCTTTCTTTTTTTTTTGCCAGTTGACATTTCTTTCTTTTTTTTTTGCCAGTTGACATTTTTTAAGGTTGCCACAGCCAAGTTGCCATTATATCCAGCAACATTCATAAGAGTCTCCAAATACACTTCATTTCACCTGGTCCCATTCTTTCATAAAAGGAAAATATCAGCAAGTGCACATTTACAAATTTAGAAATGTCAAAGAATGCTTTTGAAGAAATGCCAAGAACAATTAGGAAAATATCAGGAATTCCCTCCCTAAGAAATGGTGGTGTTCAAGGATCATTTGGAGTAAGAAGTTTTGAAACTCCACTGACTCCCTCATTTTTACCTTTAGAGCTTCCAGGCAGTAAAAGGCCAAGCAAAGCAAAATGACTAAAGCACAAATGGGCTTGGGAAAGAGCCCATGTGGCTGCAGTGGAGGAGAGGTGTGGCCTTTCTGCCTTCAACACAGCCATTCCCAGTCGTTTTCCGTTGAAAGTTCAGACTCTGAAGATGAATGTTGATGCTGTTGAGCCAGCAATAGGGACATCTTGAAACAGTTTATACCATGTCTCCTTAAGTCTGGACATGGTTATCACTAGCAATGTCTCTCCTACCCCTGAACAGGTCTTACTAATGTCTGAACCATAAAGTATGTCCCACAACATACTGAGCCCCTGAGCCCTCTTCCTCTCTGGATTACAGACATGTGCTATTCTCTGAAATCCCATGTACTCAGTTTTGGTGATTCTGATAAAGTGCAGACTAACCACAATGAGTTTCAATTAAAATAAAAGCAATCTTAAGTAAGACTATTTAACTTCCAAACATCACATGTTCAAACCTAGAAACTCTTTCTTTACCTGGTGCATTCTCCCAGCTTCTGCCTCAGTCTAGTTGAGTCTTTCAACTCTTACCCAGGTCTTCTTTGCAGAAACCTCAGCCCATGGCTGAAACCCTACATCCCCTGCACCTACCTCTGTAGTTCCCTTTTAGCTAGCATTGGGTTTGCATGTACAATTGCTTTTCTAGGTAGTAACTTCTGAAAGCGGAGTATATGTACTTGAAGTATTATTAAAAGAATAAATAAAAATCTCTTAGGTACACCTTTGTAAGGTTTGGAATTTTAGAAATAGTGATGGGGCTAAGGTTGTAGCTTAGTGATACAGTGCTTACCTAGTATGCATGAAGCTCTGAGTTTGATTGCCAGTACAGCCAAAACAAACAAACAAACAAAAACAGTGGCACAAGCATTTCTGTATCATGGAAAATAAGGTGTACAATTTGGTGTGAATATTTAGGCATGCAGCAATCTCCCTTTTCTTCATAATGGATGCATTCCAAGGTCCCCATAGTTGCCTAGAACCATGGCTAGTACCAAACCTTATATATTTTTCCTACTAATGTTCACCTAAAATAAAGTTTAATTTGTGGGTTAGGTACAGTGAAAGATTGACAAGAGCTAATAATAGAGCAGAACAATTGTAACAACAATAAAAGCTATTAAAGCTTGTAAATTGCTTATTGCTGGAATCTTCCAGAATCAAGCGTTTTCAGACTATAGCTGAGCATGAATTAATGAAATAGGAAAAATCAAAAGCATGGGATCTTGCTTAAGAAATATCCTCCTTGGTGTTAGTATTTTTGCTTGTTTAATTATCAGTATTGTGATAACACTTTGTTCTAGTAATTAGCTGCATTTAGATTAAAGCAGCTTTTCTTGTCTAAGAAGCAGATTATTAATTATAATATTGTTTTTAAGTTCCTCTGAATTTCAAATAACTGATAACATACAAACATAACAGTTTTCCCATTCATTTTTATTGCTCTATGTCTTATATATTTTTATTATTATATGTCTTATATTCGTATCATGTTCTTATAGTTTTGAACATCCAGCATTGGTTGTCCTAAAATAAAAGTAACTTTAATACAAAAGTCCTGACATTAGATTGTCTTTGGCCCATGGTGTAATTTTAAATATACGAGAATGCCATGCCCTAAAATGTACATGTGTCAGTCCATGAATAGCTTCCACCTGACAGATTTAGACTTCTTCAGGTTGTTTAGTAGGCTATGAAGTGAAGAATTGAGCCAGAGATACAACAAAGAGATCTGGAGAGGTGTATGTTTTTGAATCTTGAACGAAGACATTGATTTCAGAGGCAGCATAACAGAGTAGAAAGAAGTCTTGATTACAAAGTAAAAGATCTGAAGTCAAGATTGCCCCCAATTAACTGTGCAATTTCTATGTTGACGAAAGCCAGCCCAATCTGTTTTTCGGTCAACAACAACAAAAATCCATGTGTCAGAAATAGAGTTAGCTCAGGAAGCAACCGGAGCCGGGAACCTGACTTCTTTCTTCCTCAGCGTCTTCATGGTGTGTGCTCTCCCTCAGTCACGAGCTAGCTGTCAGCACCTTGCAGGGCTGTCTCCCCACTGGGAGAATGAAGCAAGAATCTTTGTTCTACTCCGGACAGCCTGAATTTTGGTACATCTTACAGGCTCGCTGTGGCCAGAGGAATGTACTACATTTATTGTCTCGGATTTAAGTCACAGGACAGAAACATAACACAATGAAATCTAGGTGATCAGTACATTTATTTTGTATGGCCATCAACTGTGCTTATTTCCTTGTCTAAAATATAAGAAGAGTTGCTTTGCATACATTACAAAATGATTCTAAGCAACTGATAAAACAACACAGTTGGAAAGGCTCTGTATCTTTAGAATGTACATTTTTTCTATTGATAACCCCATAAGTGTACTTATCTCATCATTTATATGAATATCTTCCATTGTACTTATACAGACCTTTCAAGTTTCATGAAATGACTTAAAGGGAAACCTGCCTTGAATGAAATGTCCTTTCATAAATGTGGCATTTTTCAACCCAAAGAATATAGAGAATAACAATTTTTACATGTGATTTTCCCCACTAGGAATGAACTACTTAGTTAAAACATACAGTCTAACATTGATAAATCCAGAAATAAAGGTTTAAGTGTATTATGTAAAATTATAAATTACTTGCAACCAAAACTGATATAACTCAAGTTAAGTGAAAAAAGGAAGTGAAAAGGGAAGAGATAAGTTAGGTAAAAATCTCTGTTTCTCAAAGTGAAATATCAGTATTGTGGAGAGCCGATTAATCAAGAAATGGAGGTAAATATTATTAAAAGATATAAGTCAAACATCAGATTAATAAAAATATAAATAGTTAAAATTATGTACCTTTGCTGTGTAGCAACTAAGATAAGGGAGATAAAAATCATTTAACTCTTTATTTCATACCATTGCATATTGTGTGAAGGCTTTTATTTGTGATTACATTATGTATTTTATTCAGATAATCGAGCTATCAATAGAAGAAAATATACAAGACAAGCCAATTTACTTGATAACAGTCGAGTCAGGCCAATCTAGCAATCAAACAACCACTGCAGAAAATTAAATGACCAGTGGTGCACCAATGAGGGCATTTGCAATACACATGTTAATAGGTTGTCTTTATAATATATGTCATGTGATGAATTGTTAGTCTCCTCCACATACAAAATTAACTTGTTAGGTTACCTCATGTAAGTTACTCAAGCTGCAGCTGCCTCATCTGTAAACTTAAGATAATAAAAATACCTCATCAGATGGGATTAATCATAAAACATCCAGACCATGGCCCAGCTCATAACATTTAATACAATTTAAATGTTAATAAGTGTCATTACTCCTATCATCAAAGACCACTAATAAAAGGAAACCATAATTGAAAGCCAGAAAAAGGCTATAAATAGGCAATGAACAAAAGAAGAAATGCAAAGTCAATAATTGTACTAAATAAAATCAACCTCATTAATAAAAGAAAAACTCAAGCCAACTCTAGAATATCTTTTTTTACCTAGCAAATCATCAGATGTTCAGAACTCATAAAAAATTAATCATACTTGAAATAATTCAGGGTGTGGGAATTGGGAACCCTCCAATATATCAATAAGGAAAGAGTGGTAAAACCTTTAAAAAGAAAATTTAGCAATATTTACTATCAAATATTAGACCTGATGAAGTATTTGATCCAACAATTTCATTTCTAGAAATTCAGTTTTATAGCAACACAACTACAGTAGTTAAATTGTGGAAGATGCTGAAATATCCGTCAGCAGAACAATGGACACAAAAATGTGGTACTTACATGGAGTGGAGTACTCATCTTCCAGTCATCTGTAGGTAAATGAACAGAACTCTAGACCGCTTAGGGAAGTGAGTAGACTCAGAAGGTTAAATGTCATGCGGTTTCTCTAATAGAGAACCCAAGAGTACAAGTAATGAACAGAATCAAATGGATGAGATGTTGGGAGAAAGGGAAGATGAGGGAGGACGCTAGAGGAGACGGAGAGGACTGTAACATCCACATGATATATATGTGCACAAAATTCTCAAGCTCAATGTAACTGCTGTGCATTGCATAGTGTAGACGGATAAAAGGGGGGAAAGAGATCGCTGAAGGCATGGGCAGCAGTTTCTCCCTGCAGATGAGCACATTGATTAGAGCAAAATGTTTGTGCAATGGTTCTCATTGGTTGAGCAAATCTTAGTGCATTGATGTCAAGGAATCTTCTGTAGTCATTTAAAAATTACTTAAGTGCTGAGGTGCAGCTCAGTGGCAGTTTTTGCTTGGACTGCAGGGGTCCTGTGTTCCATCCCCAGCACCACCAAAAGTGTATTAGTGTAAATAAAATGTATACAATATATTTAAAGTAAATAAAATTTAGTATATAATATTTATATTTAATAATCAGTAATATTTGTCTTATAAATCTTACTAGGACAGTTTAGTATATAATAAGATCTAGTTTGATTTTAATAAATCACTGCCAGATATACATAGGTATACATACACCTATGTATATAAAATAGTAATATGTATGTTATCTATTAATTTACATTATAAAATATTTTATGTGTAATTATATATTTGTTATCTATAGATCATATATTTTATGCTATTTTCTACATATTTTCTATAAAATTATAAAATGTGATTATGATTTTATAGACATAATTTACAAATACAATATAAAATGTATGCTATTTTCACATACATATGCACACACATTGAAAGTGTTATGTGTAATCACAGGTAATTTTATTTTCTTTTTTGACATCTATATTTACTGGAAATATATAAAATTGCTCATGACTGATTCTGGCACAGGGAATTCTCATTAAAATAGTGGATAATTGGCAACCTCAACTTAAACACAAATTCCACAGAAGTAAAAGGCTAAATTGTCTTCTTTCTATTTATAAAAGAACAGAAAGAGGATGCTGGTCATGTTGGCCATTTTTGTACAAAGCATAAATATTGCCAGTACTGTACATCTACTTGTAAAATAATTCCATAGTGTGCAAATGCCTCTAGGTTTTCTTAGATTTAAAATAAGTACCTCATTAAATAACTGGCTCATAGATGACAATAAATACATACTAATGCCTTTATTCCCTGTGAAGCAAATGCTTATAAGGAAATTCAATATAGTTTCTAAAAGTTTTCCCTTTTTAAATGAGAATGTTATGCTACTCAGAAGTTCTTACTAGAAAATGTCATTTAAAGTGTGATGCCAGGGAATGCTTGGCACTTAAAGTGAGTGGTATTTTGAAAGACCAAATTTCTTATAGCCTGTGCATCTTAAGGGAAATTTAACATGAAAGTTAATGGGATGGCTGCAAGATTCAAATTACCACAGAACCTGGAAAAACCATGAAATATTACCCTGCTGTTCATCTAGAATATCCCGAACCCCAGCACAGCCAGCCGCCTGCTGAATGCTGGCAATATGGATTGGATGAGCACGCTCGCGTCTTGCCCTCAGTCGCTCCTTCCTGAACTAGGCAAGCAATAGCTATAGCAAGATCTATTCAATGTAACAAAACCTCGCTCTGAAAATTATCTCAAAAATAGAGCAGGGGAATGTCCCTGAGGAAACATCGTTCTTTCTATTAATGACAACCTCTCTGAAAGATTACAAGCTCCTTGAAGCCAACTTCTGCTTTTCCTTCTCCCTCTCAATGAACCACTAGTTATCTAGTAAGTTCTTCAATAATTATGAAATGAAGTCAGTTAATAAATCTCTTCAGATGCCGGTCAGAACATTTTATTAATCTTATTAAACCTCTCCCAGGGCTGGCTGTGGGACATACTTCATTCTGCACTATCCAGCTATTTGAAAAGCCTAATGAGTCACTGTCGTAGGTCTTACTGCTTCTCCCATTTGACCTCTGGGTGTAAACACAGAAGTTGTAAGAAGAAGCCCCTTTTTGAAGAGAATAAGCTGAAAATATTATCAAAATAATATTTCTCATGCATTCACTTAACTCAAAAACAAGTTTCTTACATCCTGACACATCTTTCTGAAAGTAATTTACTTTGATATTGGCTTTGGAAACTGTTAATCAGCATGAAACTCATTTGTTTTGATGCCTGTCTAGATACTGGTGTGATACATAATTAGAAGAAAAATAAGTTATGGTCCCTTTTGCTTAAAAAATCCTTGTCCGGCATGAATTCTGTGCCCACTGCATCTCTCAGACACCAGGTGGCGTCACGCGGTAGGAATGGGACCGGCACCCTGGAACCTTTATGAGGAGACGGCTGCAGGGCTCTGCTGACGCCCAGCTGTAGGCCAGCACCTCAGGTTGCCGGCCCCACTCCTGCTTGCTGCTTCTGTTTAGTTTTGTTCATTTCTGGCTGCGGGCTCCCGTTCCCTTGCTGTGACTCCGGCATCTCATCTATTCTATCTCTTAATGCCTCTGCTCAGATTATGAGTACTTGACCTTGGCTTTCTCCTGTGATTCCATCCATCCTGTCTCTCAGATTAGATCTGACATTCATTTCATTGGCTGCTTCTCCAGGACTCACCCCTGGTACTGAGAACTTAGTTTACTTGTGCCAAGCCATGCATGACAAATTGCCCACCAAAAATAAATAAATAAAGGAAATCCATATTGATGGTTTCTTATCTCAGTTCCATTGTACTTTATTGATGCATAAATCAGATGTAAGTGACAGAAGCTCAATTCAAATTAGCTTAAGCAAAGGAATCATTGGCCCATTTAGCTGACTCTGAGCATTGCAGGCTCAAGGATCCTAATATGGCTGTCTATTCCTTCTTTTTCTCCGTTGCCTCTCATTCTTTGAGTGCTACCCCCATTCCTTCTTAGTACACATGGCTAGAATCTCCTACAGATGCCGTGAGTGGCATCTTTAGGTTTACTGTTTTTAAAGCTCAAAGTATCATTTTATTCTCCCAATATTTGCCAGTCATAGAGACTGTAATTGACTTTGCTTATCTCAGAAGAACACCCCTGATCCAATCATGTAGTACCCCAAGGGAACTAAGCATGGTGATTGGTCATATCTGAGTCATCCTCATCTGCATGCCCAGTGGCATGGAACCTATCATTAGAAGAAAAGGGGTAAAGACACGTATACGGGTACCCCCAAACAATAGTGACTGTATTTCCTAATAGAATGTTCAGGACATGATGAATTGAAATGAAGGTACAAAAGAAATGCTTTATTTTAAATGATAGACTTTTTTTCTAAATGTAGAATTGAGCTGCTAAAAACACGGATATGCATGTATCTCTATTATATGTTGCTTTTAACTTTTTGGACAGATACCCAGAAGCTGGGTTGAATGGAATATTTATTTTTGGCCTTTTGCAGATTCTCCGTATTGTTTTTCATAGTGATTGTACAAGTTTACAGTTTACAGTCCCACCTGCGATGTAAAAGGTTTTCTTTAATAACAGCACAACTAGCAGTAGCTAAATTGTGGAAGATACCAAAGTACCCATCAATAAACCAATGGCTATAAAACTTATGGTATATGTACACAGTAGAGTACAACTCTCCCATAACGACAGGTAAATGTGAGGCTTTTGTGGGTAAATGGATACAACTTGAGACCATCATGCCTTAGTGAAGTAAGTGAGACTCAAACATCACATGGTTTCTCTGAGAAACCCAGAATACAGGCATTCTATGGAACCAACTAGGTGTAATATTGGGAGTCAAGATGGATAAAGGGCCAAAAGTGGGGAGGGGAAGATATTGTAATGTTGATGCAATATGTATGTGCATAAAATACTCAAGCTCAACATAACCATTGTGTATCATATATATACATGTGTGTGTGTGTGTGTGTGTGTGTGTGTGTGTATACACCACTAAAATGGGAAAAGATATTTGTAACTATTACAATCTATATACCACTAAAATATAATACTAAATATATATATATGTATATATGCCATATAATATATATGTACCACTAAAATGGGAAAAAATAAAATGTTATTGGTCTGTACATAAATTTATTATTTTTGAAGCAGTTCTGACATCTTCATGAGATGCAGTAGCTTCAAATCCTGTTTTATAAAGAATCAGGTTTACAGAACAATATATTAGATGATGTTAATACCTTTAAAATGAATAAGTAACAGTATAGTTGATTTTGATCCAATCTGCTGGTCTGATTAGAGAGCTGAGGCCATTAATATTGAGAGTTGCTATTGTGAGGTGTTTAATAAATCCTGTCATGACGTTGCTCTTTCAGGCTCTGCTCTCCTGTATTTTCTCCTTTTGTTTGGCTGCTTCCTGCACTGGATCTATACTTCCCTTTAGTCCTTTGGTGCTGATGTTCTCTGTCTAGGATTTCCTTACAGATTTTCTTCAGTGTTGGTTTGAACCTCATGAATTTTCTTAGGATTTCTTTGCCATAGACAATCTTTATTTCTTCATCAATTTTGAAGGATAATTTTGCAGGCTATGGAAGACTGGGTTGACAATTGTTATCTCTTTGGCTTTGAAAAATGTTACTTGAAGTTCTCTTGGCTTTTAAGGTTTATGCTGAGAAGTCTACTGTTAATCTGATATGCTTGTTTTTAACTCTACTTGCTTTTTTTTCCCCTTACACCTTTTAGTATTCTATCTTGGTTTTGGGTTGTGAGAATTTTGATTATGATGTATCTTGAAGAGGTTTTTTCCTGCTTGCGGCTAGCTGTGGTTTTTAATGCTTCTATACTTCAACATTGAATTCTTAAAGAAAAGGAAAGGAAATCCCTCATGTGTGAGAAAGGAGAAATCACCACAAGAGGAAGAGTTAGCCACATTGGCCTCATGATTTGTTAAAGATCCAGAAGTTTTGGAGCTCAGAATCCCACTGCTTTGCAGTTATGGCAATACAGTTTGTAATACAACTTAAATTCTTTACCTAAGGCATGGTGTTTCAAAGTATTCTTTCTGCCACAATAGATCCTGTTCAGCAACCCTAAGAAATAATAAGTGGAGGAATAGCACAAAGGTTAGAGCACTTGCCTAATAAGTATAAGGTCCTGAGTTCAATTCCCCTGTACCACATAAACTAGTCGTGATGGCACATGCCTGTAATCCCAGCACTTGGGAGGCTGAGGCAGGATTGCTGTGAGTTTGAGGCCAGTCTGGGGTAGAGTTCAGTCAGCGCTAGTCAGCACTACAAAGAGAGACCCTGTTTCAGAAAAAAAAAAAAAAAAGAGTAACAAGTGAATTTGCCATCTGTCTGGAGTTTGTGAAATAGGAAATCCATGGGCGTGGGAAGTTGCAATGCAGGAAGTGCAAACCAATAAATTAACATAAAAAGTTTTCATGACTATTGAAACAACTACCTCATTCACCTTCCCCCCTCCTACTTTTAAACACACAAAAACTACCTTCAAGTGATAGTTTCATGCCCAGGCACATAGAAATCTTACAGGGACAATAAAACAATCCTTCCTGAAAAAGAGCTCCCAAGAAAGGGAAGTGGCACCAAAAGAAATAACTAGGCATGCCAAGAGAGAAGGAACACAAAAATAGATCAGAAGAATGTGCACCCAAAAGAGCTGAACCAAAGGCTAGGAAAATCTGAGTAAAATTATAAATAAAATAAGTATATCCAAAATAGCTAAGGGTTAACAGAGTGGCAGAAAACTTGGGAATGAGGAGTACAATAGGGAAAGGGAACTTTTCAAAATGAAAAATGCAAATATTGACATTAAAACCTAAATAGATGACATAAATGTCACGTTTAAACCAATGGGCAAACAGAAGATAAAAATGACCTGGGGTATAACACAGACATGAGAGACATGCATGATATCATAAAAATATCTGAAATGTAGCAATGAAAATTTCAAATGGAGAAACTAAGTGAATTGATTTTTGACAACAATTATAAAGATGATAGGTAATAATTTTCTACAATTAAAAAGACAAGTAAAAATGTTACATTGTGTCCAAAACTGGATACATCAAAACTAGGCCACATTTAAATACATTGTAGATGTAGCCGTGTGTGTGTGTGTGTGTGTGTGTGTGTGTGTGCGCGCGTGCGCACGTGCGCGTGCTTGTTTGTGTTACTGACCAGTCACTACTTCACGGACTGAGCAACAACAGAGTATAAATGGAGGAGACTCCACTAATGTGGCCCAAGAGAAGAATGTTTATAAGGTGCTTGAGGAAGAAAAGCAAAAGAAAAAATTGATTGATTAAATATAGTGAAACATGAGATCACGAAAGAGAAAGGAGAAATCTTAAAAGCAACCAAAGAGACAAAATAAATTACTTGCAATGAGAATTAATTAGTATTACAGGTTGGATAGCAACAGTTTTGTCATTGGCAACAGCAGTGGCTGGAAGACATTGGAGTAACATGTTCAGAGTTTCACAGGGAAATAACCGATAGCCTAGATGCTAAATTCAACTAAAATATCAGTTAATAAAAAAATGGAATAATTTTCAGGTAAACAGTTTACCACTCTGTCATCGATGATAGATTTTCCAAAGGATAGAATTAAGTACAAATAGGGAACTAAAGTGAGAAACAGTGGGACTAAACAAAGAAATTGGAAGAAACATTCCTAAGTAGAATAAGGAATGACAGTGACAAATATCATGATTAATGGCAGTGGCGCAAATCACATTAGAGCAAATCACTACATAACCCACTACAATATTCCAATATGGTGGACATTAAAAGTTCATGGAGGGTAAACTATTGTGGACAAAACAAAAACAGACCAAAAGACCTGTTTTGTAAGCAATTTAAGTTTCACTTTAGTGGCCATCTTCATCAACATGTTTCTCAAAATAGCACAAAAGAGTCTAACAAACAATCACTTCCAGTGTGGTACAGAAAGCTAAAATCACTCCACAGTGGCTTTGAAGGTGAAAGTAGGCTTTCACAATTTCAAGATACGTGGAGGATACCTACGTGTTAGGAAACTGGTAAATCTTTCCTTTGCCTTCCCTACTTTCTTTTGCTCTCTAGTCTGATCACCTCATGTTTTCTAATTATCCTATTAGAATTCACACTGGAGTCTACTTGTTCACTGGGAAATGTGAACACCATGAGTGGTAAGCAGGGGACATTTCCTGCCCACACCAGTTACTGATATGGTGTGTAATGGAGACATTTTAAAAGCTGATCTACCTGCGTACAAGTGGCTTCGAGTTCACTTTTCATGCAATAAACCAGTTTTGAGAGAAAGCTGGAAGAAGTAGTTCTAACTGTGGTGCATGTGATCATGAAGTTTTAGCAGTGCCTCTCCATGTTAGCCCCACTTGAAATTTTGCCTGTCTTGATTGGAGGGCATGGTGATATTTTCTAGAATGAGCTTGAATGATCAGCCACATATTAAGAGAAGGCCTTGCTGTAAGCGAAGTGCACATGAGGCACAGGTGGCACCAGAAAGCTGATAGAGCAAACACTAAGAAACTACTCACCCAGCTGCCAGTATGCCCATGCTGGCTGGATCAGTTCACTTTCTTTCTCCAGTCAAGCTACTTGGGAAGCTGTATCATAATGAATATCCACTTTATTAATTCACCACAGGAAATAACTGTCACTGGGGTTTCAGATACCTCACAAATTGTCTTTTAAAAGTACCTTTTCCTGTGGCAGGCCTGTAGATTAAAGCAAATATTGTCCAATGGTTGTATAGTAAGCTTGGGGACAAATGAAGGATGCACTGATGGGTCAGATATTTGTCTGCATCCTTTGTACAAAACGTGTTGTTTTTACAATGAGATTTGAAGTTTTGAAATGCTTGAAAGAACCCACTGGATATAGCAACACTTAGGATAATTGAAAACTATTCAGTTTGCTAAAATGAGTAAATCTAGTTCATTTGGTACCACACAAGCCCAAGAGGGGATTAGTATATTTGATTCTGTGGTGCTTCTCTGTTCTTCCATGATTACCCAGTCTTTCTGATTGGTCATGATATATGAATGCTGTTTGTCTCTCTCCAATGCCCATTTAACATCAGATGGGAGGGGATTGATAGGGTTTCCTCCTTTGTCTCTCTGTGTTGTGACCAGTGACCTGTAGTCATAAGATGGTGACCAGGGCAGATGGTAGTTCAGAACTATAAGGGCTTTTGTTGATGAGAAGAGTAAATCTTCACTCGGCCTCCTGTGAGATAAGATTTCCAAAGATTGACAAGCTAGGTTCTAGTAACAGTAGCACTAAAACAACAAGTACTGACATTTTGGTAGGAGGTCATAACTTAAGAGTTTTATGAAAGTTTCAGATTTTACCTCAAAGGGGTAGAAACATTTATACCAACAGAAAAGTGCATAAGGAGTTTCAGGATTTTAGGATTAAGAATTTTCCATCCTAAGGCATGTTTCCTTTCTTGTGTGCTTAAGCCTGACTTCTCATTCAGAACAACCAAGCAAATGTCTTTTAGTTAAGGTGACCAGTTTTGAATTATTTCCTAAGAAAAACTTTTTTGTAGAATAAGAGGCTACATCAATATGCAATCATAATTCTGGCTCAAATTAAATGCTCTCTTTTGGCCTGCAGACTATGATCTGTATTACATAGGTTATGAAATGAATTTGCATGGCTGGGTTATTGCAGGTTTTATGTGGGCTCTGCCTCACTGTGGCATGTAATGCTTAGGGAATCTGATTAAAACTTCGGGAAGGAGCATCTGTTCAGCAAGAGAAGGTGAACTCAGAGCCCATTTTTCTGAGCCTGGCTGCAAAGCCCGACACACTCCCTGGCTATTGGATGATAAATTAACTGTCTCCAAGTGCCCAGCTCCTCGGTTAATAGCTTTAAAATATTGGTTGTTCATAGGAAAGAAGTTGGGAGCTCTTATCAATTTTCCTGTCAGAGGAGACCTCAAAGACATCATTTTGTTCATTGCTAGAAGAGCAGGCAACATTCAAGGGAAAAGGAAGAAACCCTTTCATTGTTCAGGTTTGCTTCCTGGGTTAACAAAAGTTTCTCATCTCAGCAGGTAGTAGAATGTGTGCCAGAGGAGTTCTGACACAAAACAAGACACACACAACTCCGGACCACCCTCTTTATCCCATATTATCTGAATCACAACGTAGTTATCTGACTTGCTGAAGGAGCTTAATTCAGATTGGATGCGTGAAACTGAAATTCCAAAGCCCACACCAAATGATTCATTTTCCAAATAACAGTTACATGGTCAAAGGTGTCTCATGCCATTCTTGTGAGCATGCTATATTGGAAGTCATTAATTTAAGTTCCTACCCTAATGTCTCTTTTCATCTTTATTTGCATTCCTAACTTTATATGTTGACGTTCTTTTTATGGAGATCAGAATATGTTCTAAGGACAGTTAATTCTTCCTTACATGAGAGTAGGCCATTGAGATTTTTAGACATTTTTTCATAGATATCCACTTTAGTCTTTCTTTAAACATGCTTATAGGGATGTGAATGGGGAAAAAATGTATGTATGTACTCAGTTTTCTGTTTATTAGTTGTTATGCTAAAAATTTCGGTGGAAATTGTTTAATCTTAGAACATACTTGAGATGTGGATCATGTAGAGAAGTGACGGCTGGGCAGAGCCGCGGGATTCTGACACTCTTAACTTCAGATTGTTGAGCAAGTCATAAGCCTCTTCAAACCAGCTTTCTCATTTTACCTAGATGGCAATTTTTAGTATATTTCACCTTAAAAAAACAAAATATCTGTTGGGGTTGTAGAAGTGAGATTTCACTAAAGCTTCGGATTACAAAGCAGAAAAGATCAACTTTATGGAAAAACAAAATTGTAGGAAAACTAAAGCCCAATGAATGTAGTTTCTTTTTTAACTAAAAATAAAAATAGAAAAGGCTGTTCAATCCATAAAATATAAGTGGGTTGAAATTTGGAGAAGTAAACTTATAGAAATTTAAAATAAGAAAGTACAGTACAGAATAGATGTGATTGCCTAAAGTAGAAAATGTGAAAGACTTAAATGGAAAAATACTAGCAAACACAGAAATCTGGCTGGAGGGAAGACTGACAGAAAAATCATTAGCTTTATTAGACTTTAGCAGTTGTTAATGATAAAACATGAGAAAAATAATTTTGTTCACAATAGCACTTAAAATATAAAGTAATTGGAATAGACTTAAACAGAAAATGCACAAGATATGTAAAAAGAAAATACGAATTTTGGTAAAGAACAAAAACATCCTAAAAAAGGAGGAAACCAACTATGAGATGGGATGAAAAGATTCAAGTAGTCAACTCTCCCTCAAGCAATCTCTATATTCAGAGTAACCTGACTTCCCAACAGATTTTTTTAAAAGGTAATTCTAAAAAATTTTATGGAGCTTCTGTTTAGCACAGTAGTATAAAATATCTACTAGACTGCCTCAGAACAAACTAAAACTAAAAAAAAAAAAAAAATGCTGAAACTAGACAATTTTCATAGCCCATGTAACAGGAAAACAGTCACAACTCTAAATCCTGAACTATGAAATATTTAAGTATGAAGAATTGCTGCCAAATAATGTGAGACCTCAGACAAGAGGTGGAGAGATACGAGCTAAGTTGGTTTCTCTCACGCTTGATGACACATCACATTACTGAAAGAGCCAGTCAATATTGTTTCTGAGAGCACAGATAGGATCAAGTGGATGCACCAAGGGGAAAATGGAGAGAAGTGGTCTGATCCTACAAAATGGAAAATCAGTGAAAATCATGCTGACTCATTTCCAATTTCTTAGTCAAGGATTCCACCAAAAGCTTATATTGTTCTGGGTCAGGACAGAACTTGTCAAATCAAAACATAGGCCATCTCCAGTATATGGGGATTTTCTCCATGCCACCCATGGAATACGAAACGATGAATTTCCAACACAAACATAAATAGAAGAGATGCCAGAGATTACCTGTGGCGGTTTGGGAATCATGGCATCCAAATTTCTTGAAGTTTTTATCCACAAGGAGCTGTATATGTTCTCTCTTGAATCTGTGGAATAGAGAAGGGTTGCTATACCAGTTTCCGGGTGCAGTCCTTTGAAAGCTAACAACTTACTCTTCCTGTTGTTTGGTATTCTTGGAAACCTGTCACATTACTGTGAAGAAGCTAAGCTGCTCCAAAGAGAATTCTACCTGGAGAGAAAACACCTGGAGAAAGAAGTCTGGCAGGACTTGCTAGAGGAGTGGGCTTGCAAGTGATTGTCTTTGAAATATATGCATGGATCCTACAAATACAGTGTGATCTTTCTCCCATGCTGGCAATGAGGCCCAGGACAGGAGAAAATCTGGTGACATACAATCATGAAGACAGAAGACACTTAGAAGCAAGACAATTAGAATGAACTCTGAAAATATTAGGGACATAAAAGGTAGACTGTAGGAAATAACATGAAACAGAAAAGACAAAAATATAGTAATTACTGTAGAAAATATGATTGAAAGAGATGACAGGTGGTTCTGAAGGAGAAAACACATGGAGAATATGCTAAAACATGATCAAACAATATTCTCCTGAAATTATATAAGTGGATAGAAAGAATGGAAGGACCTACTAGATTCCAGGAAGGTTTGATTTGGAGTGAACAATACCATGAGGCAATCTTACAGTATTACTAAATTTCAAGCTCAAGGGAAGAATGATGGGACGTCTAGGTAGAAGATTTAAGTTATTTACAGAAGCAAAAATTATCAGCTTGGTCTTTTACTTGACCACAGTAACATTCAATTTCAGAAGATGGAAAAACAACACATTCACATCTAGGGGAGGAACTGTGAAACCCAAACCAAGCTGACCATCCAATATAAAGCCCACAGTTTGAATGTTTACTGTAAATAGTGGGGGAAAGGAATGGTTCCTTCCTAAGAAAAAGTTAAATGCCTAAATTACATCATTCATGAAAAGAAATTCTGGATTACGGAGCTAAATATTTTTAAAAGTCATATTAGAAAATATCTTTTAAATTTTTTGAAATGTTAGTGGTGCTCCTAAATTAGATTTGAGACCTAGAAAAGCACAAAGAAAAAATTAAGCAATTTATCTATGCATAAAATTTAAAAGATAACAGCAATGAATAGGAGACAGATGATAATATAGTAGAAGAAAATATTTGCAATATGTTTGACAATATTAATATTTTAAATATGCAGAGGATATCTACAAATCAATATAAAATTAATGTGATAAAATTTGAATTAAAATATGAAGGAGTAATTTACATATGTGTATTTACACATCTAGTAAATACAAATCTGCCATGTATTCATAGATAGTCAATACAGACAAAAATGAAGAGAATTGGACAAAGTATCAGCCAAAATGTCTAGTGTGAGCAGCAAAGCTACTTGTAGTAATCTACATCAAGAAGTATTTGCTTACTTCACTAAAGATATTTGCACACTACGACATTATAATAGCAATGAAACCATAAATAGCCAAATATTTATTGATAAGGAAGGAACTTGATTTATGAGACAACGTACAAACTAGGATAAGCTTTGGAGCCCTTAAAAAGTGTATGATATGGAAAAGTCTCTAGTATACATTTTAATTTTTCGAAATAAAAGTTCTCACAAATGAATATTGTGCCATAGCCTTTATACAAAAGCATCTACATATAGACACAATAAGTGCGACAGTGAAGTTTGTATTTCATTCAACTTTTGCATTCCCTACTCTCAAGGCAGAGTATCTTACTGCTTTACGTCATAACAAAAATGACTTAAATACTAGCACGGGAGGAACAGCACAGAGGTTAGAGCGCTTACCTGACAAGTTCAAGGCCCTGGGTTCAGTTCCCCAGCACCACAAAAGCCACCTTGATAACACATGCCTATAATCCCAGCACTTGGGAGACTGAGACAGACTGATTGCTGAGTTCCAGCTGGGCTACACAGCGAGTTCAGGACAAGCCTGGACAGCAGAATGAGAGGAAAAAAAAAAAAAAAAGAAAGAAAGAAAACCTTAAAATGATGGAAGTATCAAATACCTTTTAAAGGGAATAAAAGTATCTCCCCTGCTTCCTTAATAGAAATTTAAATTTGTGCTTACTGCTTATCACCTTCAACTGGCATAATACTAATTGTCTGCCTTCTACTGAAAGTAGGTCTCTATCTACTAATGAATGAATGAATGAGTAAGTATGTAATGAGGATTCAGTGGATCAGTGCACACAGAAGGTTCATACAGCATAAGGTACTGACAGCAAAAACTGATCTTTGAACGATATAAGTAAATTCCAAGGAGTGATACATGTGTCCCTGATTCTAGAGCAGTTGATCAAATTGAAATCTTTGGTCAATGATCCAGTTGTTTGAATGACAGCTAGGCAATTTAATCAGCCATTCTGGAACAGAGTAAGTCCACCCAGACCTGATAAACTCCGACCACCCTGCTCAGAGTTGGACCCAAGTTGTGGAACAGTTCTATCAGTATCGCCAACCACAAGAACAGCTTATCAATACAGCCAGATGTGAGATACATTACCCAATCTTTGAACTTCTAAGAATAGAAATAAAATTTTCCCAAACCAAATCCTAAACTTTTTCATTTAGATTGTTTACTATTTGAAATTTTGAATTCCTAGTCACATAAAAATGTTAATGAAGTATTAGGTGTATGTATTAGGAAGTCATCTCAGAAAAAAAATTTATAGTAAGTTAAAGTTTATTGCCAAGAACAGCATATCTAAACTTTCGAGGGCCAGGCCAGTAATATGGATTCTTGATTTTCCAAGATGTAAGACCACAAAAGAGTTTGGGATAAAGGGCTGACTGGAGGCCATATGCCTTCCTCAAGGACCTTCCCCTCTATTTTAAACAGTATGATGGACAAATATCGCTGGATATGGCCAGTTTGTGACCCCAAAACTAATTAGCATAAATCCTCTGCTCTCATTAGAGCTTCTCATCGCCATCATCTCAGGCCAGTCTCACTTCCACCTTTCTTGTTTTGTTTCTGATGTGATAAGAGCCAGAAATTCTCTCCATGCCTGTCACAATATGGCAGTCTTTTGCAGGGCTGAGATGGTGTCACACCTCTCTAACAAGTACTCGCTAGCACTTTTCAGACATCAATTTTCATTTCTAAACCTCCAGAGAAAGCTTTATTTGGAACCATAGACTCTTGAGGTGAGAAAGTTAAAGGCCAATCAGTCAATAATAAATAGGACCGGTCTCCTATATGATCAGCATGAGGTTACTCTCCCAAATTTAGTGATCCAAGGGAAAAGCAGAATAGCTTTGAGAAGTAGCAGATTCTCCTTCGACTCACCTCTTCCTGTTCTGTGCAAACTTGACCCAGGACAAGCTCTGGGAATTATGTGATAACTAGCAGTTAATGTTTTGGGCTTGCCCAGTATTGGATTGACTAGTGCTTTAAATATTTTTTAATTCATTGTCCAGATTTTAAATATCAAGACAACATTTTAAAAACACAAGTTTCTGGCCTCTTTTGTAAAAGCCAGGAAATGTGTAGTATTGTGAGATGAGAACAAAGAGACGTTTTCTCAGATGACAGTTAGCTGGTCTTAAGATGTGGCACTCTGTCCTCTTTAACGCCCGCACACCACTTTGAAACTGAGTTCAGCGGTCGTTTATTGGGATGATTCAGGTTGCTGTGGCTGTTTGTGGCAGAATTAAGAGGAAAGGCCGAATTTCTTGTGACCACATTTCTGTCAAAGGGAGAAAATAAAAAGTAAAGCTGTCCTCACTCCCATTGCCTGCTCAACCCTTGGGGAAATTTGGATTTGACACTCTTCGTGTTGAGTAAGATTATCCTCTCTGTGATACAAAAGTCCTTTAAGAATTAGAAAGTAAAGCTATTAAGAAGAATTAAAAGTATTCTCTTCTGAAAACCTCTAATTTTCTACATAAGACAGAGTCCTTATTCATTCATCATACTAGTTGCTCTTCTGTGAACAAATTTGTTTCTGTTCTCAAAAGTGCATTAAGATTTTTAATCCAAATGCAGGGATTATTTTTAATCCCTACTAAATTTTGTTCAGATTTATGCAAGGTGCTTGGCCTCTCATCAGAAATCTGTACACTAATGTAGAGAGTGCAGAGTTACATGCAGGCAAAATTAAGTAATTGGGTATTGACTTATGTGGCAATAAAATTCAATATTTCTAGTAGCTTGGCAGCGAGCACTGTTTAGGGACTTATTAAGTTTAATATTTTACCACTGACTAAGGTCATGGGACAGATTGCAGGCTTGTCAAATTTGCAATTGATATGAATGTGAAAGGAATGGTAACAAATAGACTGAATAAAATATCAAGATTCCCAAAAGATAGCAACAGGCTGGAGAAACAGATTACCGTGTGTATTAAAGCTTAGTTTGACAGAACCAGTCTCTTAATTATTAATTATCATATCATAATGATACTGCCAGATTTTGTTTTAGGCTATTAACTGATGAATACCCATAGGTAAAGCATTTCATAAGAAAAGTACCTTAATAAATGTCTATAATACTCAAAATGGATCAGAATATAAATTCTTCTAAAAACATGTTCAAATGAACAAGTCAAGAAATAAACTGTAAGTCAGAATTTTGTTTTTCTTCCTTAAATTTCCATGTAATGAACTCAAGGAAGATTCTTAAAGCTAATCACTAATCAGTTTTTCCATGAACTAGGTTACTATTAATAAATAGATATTATCTAAAATAATCTCACAGCTAACATCCAAGGCAGAAAAAATTTTTCCTTAGTTTCTATAATAAAACTAATAGTTTTGTGCTCTTCTCTACACAACTGTCTTCACTCAAAGTAAACTGGCATGTTCAGAGCACATAGAGCAAGGACTGAGGTAGGAAGTACTTTTGTGGCCCTAGGATGTCCTAGAAGATGGCTGCCTGGCTAGAATTATACACCATCTTTGTCCTGACTCACATCTGCAGCACCTCTGCAATCATAGAGACAATGAGGATAAGACAAGGGGCTGTTCTATGTTGTTTTTCCTCTGAATTTTGCCTCCCCTCCCCACTTAAGTTGATTGATTGAGGAAGTTGGTTAAATGAGTCTAAAATCTCTCTAGAGAATTCATTTTGCATCTCACTGATTGATGAGTCACCTGAAGGCAATTATCATAAAGGATAACAGAAGCTTGTCTCTCTCTCTTATTTCTCTCCTCCCTACTCTGGCCAAATTGAGGATAAATAGCTATTGAAGTCAACAAAAGATACACATTTTTGTGTATTTGTTGAGCCTCACATTAGCAGCTACATAAATAAAAATGACACAGATGGATTACATTCCTTCCTCTTGTTAAAAGTGGTTTTTCTACCTCTATGTCTTGACATCCTCAATTGGCCCTTCAGAGTTACAGCTTCATGAAGATGGAACACGCTTCTGTCCTGTTCTCCATTGTGTCCCCAGGGCCTGGCTCATTAAAGACACTCAATAAGCACTGTCTGTTGTTGTTTTCCTCACCAACTTATCCTCTTCATCCAACATAATTTTTATGCTAGTAAATGCTTCCTACGTATGTGTTGAGTGAGTAGTTTGAAAATAAGATGAGCTATCAAGCTAAGTCCATGATCCTGGTTAATTTATTAATATTCAGATGGACAGACTATTTGTTTCTTCAGTGCTCTCTCCCCATGTGGTGCCTGACTGCAACCAGTTACATTTTTTTGCTTTGACGGCGTAACCTCAAAGGTGACTTCTGTACATCCAGATGTTCCAGAGGGAAACCAGGAGGTGGTCATGAATATGGTAAAAGGAAATGTAGCATATTAAACATTGATAGGAAAGCTCCTCTACTGATGATGTTTGTGTCTATTTTAACCTCTTTTTTGACAAAACCAATATACGTAATTGAGATATATTTAAATTATTTTGCACAGGAATTTTTTTTCTTTTTTGAGACAGGGGCTGGCTCTGGGTCTCAAAAAAATTTTTGCCAGTGGTAGTTTAAATACATCTTGGCTCCTGATTCTCAACATCTGTCACATAAGTGTTGACCAAACACATACTAATTTTATATATTGTAACTCTTACACTACAAAGTAGAATTGAAAAAATGATTTCACAATTCAGAGGGTGATTGGTCTAACAAAAACAATTAACATGACAAATGCATCTGCTTACTCATCTTTTTAAGGCTATGGTACAGTGTGAGCTCATGGATGATCTAGCCTTTGAGCCCTCCAGCCTTCTGTCCTTCCATCCCTCCCTTTTCATTCTAGCTGTTCTTTCGGAACAGCTCCTACTTGCTCACATTTTGAAAAAAAACTGTACTCCTTCTAGAAGGTCACCAACAGTGGAGAAGAACTTTTTTCCTAAAGATATCAACACGTTTTGGAAAAAGCTTCAAATAAAGGCCTGCTTTCTTGGCAACTTACTATTTAATTAGATCTGTTTAATTCACAGCTAATTCACAGTTTTGTTTTCCACTTAAACTGAAGAAGGAAATATCTACATCCATCATGTGCAATCTCCAAGTAAGGATTCATTTTTCTCTTTGTATTTTATTAATTATTATTGTTGATCTCAGATGAAATTTTTAATGGTGTCTCTCAGAACTAAATCCAACTTATGTGGAATGCAGAGAAGTGAAAATAAATGCCATAGAGTAGAAAATGTTAATGAAAAAATGGAAAGGTCTAGTGATCAACAGAGTGAACCAATTCAGTTTTCAACTGATATTGACTTCTGCAAAACCTGGCTCACTGTAATCTATATGACATCGTCCTTTGGGAGCTTCAGCTCTTCCAAGTCCATGCTGTCAGGGAGAGGTCTGCCAGGGAAGAATGACTGCAAAACTTGGTCCCACTGCTTTACTGCATGTAACCACTTCTGCATTTGGGACACAGGGTCTGTACTGGACAGTGCAAAGCTGAGGGATTTAGCCTGTGGAAAGGTATAAATTGAGGTGACCCTCATCAGTCATATCTGGAATTATGTGGTGGTGAAGATATCCAAAATCTCTATGTTGTTCTTTTCCTATATTGTGTTGACTGGGGATGCCAAACAGTAACTGGAGATTGACCTGTCTTCCCGCTTCTAGCACTCTGTAAACTCACCATGTGGGAGTATATGTTTATCCTGCCAATGATTGCTTCTACCATCTCATAATCATTTCACTCAAAAGGAAATGTAGCATCCTTCAAGGAAGCCCATACTCCTTTTACAAATTTCAAAAGCTGGTACAGGTCTCCCCAAACTCATCCCTCCTTTTGCCTGGCTATCATTCTGTCAAGGGATTGTCATTCTTCCATTCTTTCTCCATTTTCAAAATGTAGATACAAATTAGTATGTAATAACTCCAGCACCCTCTGAGTTCTTGTTGAAGCTGATTGAAGCCTCACACCTTCAGCCATAGTTCACATATTCACTGCCGGACCCTGGTCCAGACCCATATCCACTAACCCACCACAGTACAATCCCCCACTGATTTTGTATTTTAATATCTATTAAAGGTTTAACTACATGTCATGTCTATTAAGTTACTTACATACATCATCTCATTCAGTTCTTCTAAACAACTATATTGTCCTTAAATACTTCTTATATGCATCCCCATTTAATTGAAAAAGAAACATGAAACTCAGGGATATTAAGCTAACTCAGAACCTCTTAACAAGAGAGTGACAGAACTTAAAGTAGATTGACTGTTTAGGTGTTTGGTACAATTAAGTGAAGTAAATGGAATAAATGGGAAAAATGTCAAAAGAGATGAAAAAGAAGTCCTAAAACAGTGGGAAACTTTCTGCAAGTGAACCAAAGAACAATGGCACGTATCTCTGTTACATGGCACATTCTCTGAGGTATTATTGTAGAATTGCTCTTTATTCCTCAATAATATTTATTGCTGCATCATTGGGATGTTCCCTCCTGGAGAAATAAGGGGGCTTAGAAGGACAGGAAGAAGCACAGGTGCACATAATAGAAGTGGCCAGGTGGAGCCCTCAGTCCCAGAAGCCCTACCTGGGCCTGAACTTGCAGCTATGTGGCCATTTGATGAATCCATAGGTGCAGGTCCTGGCACCTGTTTTTGGATCTGCATGCAGACACTGCACCTGTGAAATTTATGGGCTCTGAGGCCACAGGGCAGCAGGAGTCATCAACTAGGCAAAAGGAGCCACCATCAATGAAGGAGTCATAATATACTCAGTCGTCTTAGGGAGGTAGTCATAGTCGATGAGGCTGTCCTTCTCTTGTCTTCCAGAAAGCCAAGAGAAGCCCCAGGAGCAGGTAAAAAAGAACTACAGCCAGAGAGAGAGAGAGAGAGAGAGAGAGAGAGAGAGAGAGAGAGAGAGAGAGAGATGCAGAGGAAAGAAAGAAGTCAGTCCTGACGGCCCAGACAGGCAGGCTGAGAAAAACAAGCAGGAGCTAGCCAGGCAGATAAGTCCCAAAGGCAATACACAGCGTCTGAAAGGCCTCACCTATGCTGGGATGGGCTTTTTGGTAAGGCAATTGCCTTTTGAGTTGCTCACAGTTTTGTAAGCGATCTCTATGCTCCATGCTCTCTTAGGTAGCCCCACATCTGCTCCCTGTAGGTCTCTCACCTATACACCTGGAAATAATCCCAGCAAACTCATTGGTTCACTGAACTGACTCAGATGCAGTTGTTACTTAGGTCTTTCTGCTGTGCCCTGTATGGAGAGTATAGATGCTAGTGTTCACGTCTTTCCAGGCAAATGTATTCCTATGACAATCCCAGAGCAGGAACAATCAGAAAAAAAGGCATTCCCATTGACTTTGCAGCCGTGCAGAGCAAAATCACAGTGGAAACTGAGTTTAGATGGTGAAGGTATGAGGTGGCACAAAGCAACTGTTAACGGTTTGGATATGCAATGTCCCCCAGAAGCCTCATGTATCTGGGTGTTGTGGAATATCTATGGAACTATGTGCTGTTAAGACATGGAGCATGGTTGGAAAGGGTGGAACCCTGGAGCTTGACCCAGGAGTGGAGGAACACTGAAGCTTGACCCAGGAGTGGAGGAACACTGAAGCTTGTCTTGGAAGAAGTGGATTGCTGGGACATTACCTGGAAGGATATAAGCTAGCTCTGCTCTCCCTTACTCACAAGGCTGCCTACCCGCCATACCACGAACAGCTTCCTTCTGGCTAGGCCTCTGCCATGTGCTTCCACCATTGCTGGCACCCATTAATGGACTAAGACCTTCCAAAACTTCCTCCTTTAAATTGTGGCTGTCAGGATTTGTGTCCAAGCAATGAGAAAAGTGACTAAAACAGCAACCTTGGTTAAAGCTCCACCTTGGCCATTTTCTCAGGATCCTGGAAAAGTTACTTAGCCGTGCTGACCTTCAACAAAATACGGTTGCGAGTTGGGAGGAGGAAGCATGATGATATACGTTCTTTGTTAACTGTAAAGCGTGAAAATGTGATTTATTATTTAGTCTTTTATTGATGTGGTCTGAACTTTCTAGTATACTGGACAGAAAAGTCCATTCTTAGAATAATTTCAGTTCAGCTTTTCCATAACTGTTGATCATGTGGGTGGCTTTTGAGAGTCAGCTGGAAAGTAGTGAAGATTAGGCAGGACTACTTTATCCTGTGACTCAAAGCCATTGTTCTGTTGAGAAGCAGATTTGCGTGACTTCCCTCAGGATCGACACAACATGACACCGCGAGATGAATTTCCATCTAGGGCAGTGCAAACCATTATACACAAGCATCGAACTAAATAAAGGCCTCTGTAAAGGTTTTAATATTTGGCTGCTATGCATGGAAATGTGCATTATGTATAAAATGTAAATTTTTGCAAATTAGAAAATCCCATTTTCATCAAACAAGCATAATAGTTCTGGTTTGCTTTGAGTAAGCTTTCTAAGTATTAGTGACTATTTGGAAATGAGTTTTATTTCTCTTCTCCCCCTCCACACACAGAAAATTGCTCTGTTTAGAGCATTTATCACAAGTTCTCTCAACAACTGAGCACCGTCTGGCATTTTGCTTCAGAAACTGTACTCTTTGTAGGACAGCATTTGCTGGGTTTTCTTTTTAACTACTTTCTTTCTTGTCTTCTGGTTACTCCTTGTGGATGTTCTTCAACATCTTTCTATAACATTAATAAAATATAGGCTTCAGGAGATTGCCTCAGCGACTCCTCTGAATGAACTCGATAGAGGTTTGTGGGTTATTGAGGAAACCATCTTTCTGTTCTGTAAGATTCTTTTTTGCTGGTAGGATGAACTTCATTGGGGAAGCTATCTCAATTTTCAAAACGCCTGGTATCGTGCTTTCCATGTTTTGATGTGATGGTCTGTGGAAACTGTCATTTCATTTCTGCTCTCCTCAGAGAAATGACCTGAATATTCTGTGTCTTTCATTCTCTATTTGAAAATCTCTAGGCCAAAATCTGTAGGAAATTCTATCGACTTGCTTACTTCCTCCTCTCATATAAATAGTGGTTTTGAGATGATTTGTACATGTACAACAGGAAATAGAATTTCAATTTTGAAAGATGGTACCCCTTCCTGTTAGGTGGGAATAGATTGGAAGACTCAGGAGGGTCTTTCTACCAGGCAAGAAATGATGCCCCTGCTGTGCATCTCAGGATTCTGAGAAGAATGTGACATCCCCTGCTACAGAGCCAGATTGGCCCTAAGGCGGCCTCTGCCTTGCTACCAGGAGCTGCCACAGGCTGAAAGGCAGAAATAAAGGAAAAGTGGGAAAGGCACTTGATCTCTGAGCTATTTTTGAACCCCTGTAGAGTATCTATTGTTATCTTGAAACAGTCTCTTCCAGAGAACTTCTGTACTGTACTTCAACTTCTGCCATCCTCAAATCTCTTGCTGTAGAAAATCATCTTTACACAAATTTGATCAGTGGCCACACAAAGCAGGCCCTGGGCCTTGTTGACATTAGGACTCTGTTGAAGATCTCCTACTGGAATATGCTAGATGTTAATGCTTTTTCTCCCAGTATTCCAGCTTTCTAAGATCTTTGTGAACTTCAATTCTATATGTATTGTTGGCTGCCGTGAAAATATCCCTAGGAGCCATTTCCTCTTTAGCCTCCCTTCGGCATGAATTTAAATCCTTCCCCAACCCTTTCATGGACTTTGTCAAAACCCTCTTACCTGGTCTCTTTGCCTCTGTTCTCTGCTTCTTTTAGTGTGTTCTTCTCACTGCTGTCAGAGTTCCATTCTTTAAAAAGTCATTCTTGTCAGACTGGGGGCTGTTTCTACTCATGCAGTAGCCTCTCAAGATCAAATATCAACTCCTCCACAAAGCCCCCCTAACCCTTCCTTATATCACCTCTGCCTTGATCTCCAGACTCTTTGGGAATGTGTAGAGCTCAATTGCTGTAGGAATCTTTAGGATGAATAAAGTAGGCTGTGGGTGTGAGAAGGATTATGGAAAGATTGTGCTCACCTGAAGGTGGCTGCAGTTGCTCTGCTCTAATATTTAAGTCCAAAGCTGAAAGATCTGATTTTTTAAGAGAAGTTAGGAATTGATTTTCTTTGGTGAGATCACCTAGCTTTTACATGTCCAAAATAAGGTATTTTATTTTCTTTTGAAATAATAAATGAAACAGGACAACCATATGAAGGGCTTCTCCACTTGCCTGCGTCTACCCTTACCCAACCTTTTCCTGCATATGACAGGTGGTAGTTGAGGCTTTATAGGCCATACAGTCTCAGTGGTAAATAATTAGCTGTTGCCTTAGCACAGGAGCAGCCGTACCTCCTATGTAAGTGAATGAGCATGGCTGTGTTCCAATAAAGCTTCGTTTATAAAACAGATAATGGGCCACATTAGGCCCATGGATGGGCTAACATCTGCTGACTCTCACGTTATGAAACTAAGATGTCTAATACTTCTCTAGAGACTCTTACATCACACATTCAGTTTCTCTACCTGAAGTGGCTTTTCTTCCTTCACCCCCCTGGCTCTTCTCAGGCAGCCATCAAGACTGAATTTAGAAATGCCCATCTTAGGAACTGGGCCTGGCCCAGCTGTATGGCCTCCAAGCTCCATTTCAACATGAGAATTCTTCTTCCCACAATGTTCTTTCTCTATTGTTTCTCTGCTTCGCTGACAAAACCATGGTAATTTCCCAGGCAGGCACTTATCCAGTATCTAACTCATTGAGCAAAATAATAATAATTGATATATAGATAAAATTTAGGCCTCTGCTTAACAGTGCTAAACACATGATCTGTTATGTAATTTTTAATGGACACAGTAATTTTATAACTTTATGAGGTACAATGTTATTTTTATGCATATTTAATATAGTGTATATTGATCAAATAGGGTAGTTAGTGTATGAACAACTTCAGTTGTATTTTCACTGGTAAAGCATTCAAAGCTCTTTCTTCTGACTGTTTTGTGATGCACATTATTGTTAACTCTTGGTAGGTACTCTACTGTACAGCAGAACACCAGAACTTACTTCTCCTGTCCAGCTGCAATCTCTCACACACTACCCAACCTCTCCCTATTTACTCTTTCCCTCATCTTTCTTGGCTTCTGGTGACCACCACTACTTCAAGGAGATCAACTTTTGTAAATTCTACATGTAAGTAAAATCACTTAGTGACTGTACCTCCAGGGCCTTGTTTCACTTAACAGTTCCATCTACATGATTACAAATGACAGGATTTTAGCCATTTTTATGGCTGAAAAAGATTTCACTGTGTACATGTGCTATATTTTATTTATTCATCTATTAGTGGATACTTTGATGGATTATTATTTATAGAACTATACTATTATTTACTATTATTTGTAGAACTATAATAAACATACAAATCCAGCTATCTCATCAACATACTGGATTTCATTTTCTTTGTGTGTTTGATACACGCGCACGTGTGTGTGTGTGTGTGTGTGTGTGTGTGTGTGTGTGTGTGTGTGATCAAGTAGTGGAATTGCTTGGTCATTTGGTGGTTCAGTTTTTTAGTTATTTCAGGAACTCCATATTGTTTTCTGTAATGACTGTACCAGGTAACATTCCTATCAAAAATATATAAGGATTCTCTTTCCTCCATATCCTCACCAACACTCGTTACAGTTTATTTGGTAATAACCATTTTTGCTGGAAAGAGGTAACATCTCATTGTGACTTTCATTTTCATTTCCCTGATGCTTAGTAATATGAGCATTTTTATAGACTTGTAGTTATTTGTATGTCTTCTTCTGAGAAATGTTTATTTAGATCTTTTATCTATTTTTAAATCAGCTTATTTGTGGTTTTGTTGTTGTTGTTATTGTTTGAATTCTTGCATATCCTGGATGTTAATCCATTATATATGTGGTTTAAATATATTTTTCTCCCAAGTTATTGGCTGCTTATCTTCTCTGTTGATTGTTTCTGTTACTGTGCAGGAGCTTTAAATTTGATATAATTTAAATTGTCAATTTTTGTTTTAAACCCCCTGTGCTTTTAAGGTCTTAACCAAAAACTCTTTGCCCTTACCAATGTCCTGAAGTGCTTCCCCTATGTTTTCTTTCACTACTTTGATAACTCATTTTTTATCCATATTTATGAGAAGCTTCCTAGGAGGTGTCCCTGAACATCCTTGGGAGAAACCAAGAAAAGGTTGTCAGCCTTCTGATCCAGCAGTTAGGAAAACACATCTATGCCAGTGACCAGACTGGGTTGGGTCGATGCTGGCACCCTCTGACCTTGATTATGTGTATCAGTATACTCGGCTTGACATAATGATCTCCAAATATCACTTCCATCTCTAAAATTTTTTGAAAAGTTTTTCAACATTTTTGATAGAGTCTTTGATGCCATGGTCCACTGATACTCACTTTCTTTACTTCTATAAAACTATTTATTTCTTCACTCAACATCTCCAAGTTACATGTTTTCATGATTTTCTGGAAGATGTGTGTATGTGGTGGTGGGGGGGTGCTACTTTTAAAGTTTTTCTTCCTCTAAATTTCAGTTCCAAGTTTTCTGTACTTCTAGTAATATCGGACATCTTCCAAATTTGCTATTTCTAGTATTTTACAGTACATCATAATATTGGGTGACTAAACTTTTTCAAACATCTTAGAGTTACATATTGATAGATATTAAATGTGAATGGAAGCAGAACACTGCTGAAAAGAACATAAACTCTAATGTTAATTAGATGAGGCTTAATTCCTCCTCTGTCACTTATACGATTCAGCCTTGGGGAGGGTGCCTAATCTCTTGGAGTACCTGTTTTCATCATCGATAAAATGAGAATAATTGCACACGATTCGTAAAGCTGTTGTGAAAATCCGTGATGGTAAATTATTTATATCACGGTCTCAGTCGTGTCCTTGTTGCTGGGGCACAATACCCAACACCAACAGCTTATGGAAGGCAAGGTGTATCTTAGCATATGTCTCAGAGGGCTTAGCACTCTGGTAAGCCAGCAGGGGTGGGAGAACATGATCTGGGCCAGACATAGGAAATCTGCTCATGGCATGGCCGGCCAGACAGCAGAGATTTGAGAAGAAGCTTGAAGCAAGAGAATGTGCCTTTTCATGCCATGCCCCTGGTAGCCTGTCACCCAGCTATGCTCTGCCTCTTAACCGCTTGTGAAATCACCAGTGGATCGATTCACCTGATCCAGTTAACCCTTAAAATCCAGTCACCTCCTGTCTTAGATACTTTTTCGTTGCTGTGACTCAATACCTGACACCCACAAATTTAGGAAAGGAAAGGTTTATTTTAGCTCACAATTTCAGAAGGTCACAATCCATGCAGGGGCAGCTGGCAGCAATGGAAGTACATGGCAGAAGCAGAGGTGGAGGCAGCTTCTCATGACAAGGCAAGTTGAGACTAGTCGAGACTAGTCCTAGTGCAGTAACATTTAAATACATGAGACTTTTGGGGGACATTCGAGAACCAACCCACAATAGCTCCCAAACATATTAGGCCACATTCCAGATCCAAACCTTAACAACTGTTAAAGACAGTACATAATAAAAACTCAACAAATGATAGCTGCTCTATATACTTGACTATTATTTTTAGCTCCGAGCAGTTGTCAGTTTGGGGCTCTGGGCTGGACCTAGATAACCAGCTTTCTGTGGGAGCTTTTTCCTCTTCTCACTGGCTCACATCAAAGACGAGTCTTACAAACCATCATCTGCTCAAATGGTTTATTCTTATAGTTGTCTTTCAGGATGGAGAGCCGGGGCTTGTTGATGACATGCACCAAACATGATCAAGAATCGGAAGTCTAGCTGTCCAAAGGCTCTCCATCTAGAAATCATTCCCAAAGTTTGCCAGATTCTAATCCCTTTTTGAAGATTGTTTTTAATCAAGATAGATACCAGGCATTTTATTCATATAGAGTAGTTGGGCTAATCTTGCAAGGGTAAGCTTTTATTGTGAGGTTCGTGAAAGTTGTATCTGAGCTAATTACAAAGTGGTAGCTGTTTTCCTAACCTTGCACCCAGAGGTAATGACTGTCAATGCCTGCGGTGCAGCCAGCAGGAATCCAGTGGCTGAGGGACTGTCATTCTACAGCTCACAGGCTTCTGGATCTGCCAGGAATGGCGATGAAGCTCTGAAAAGGGCTCAGGTGAGTTGGCTGCATTACTGGTCTTGGGTGACTGTTGCCAGCAGTACTCAGCAGGCATCGTGGGACTGACAAGCCCTTGAGGAGCCATGCCTCTCACTGTGAAGGCCAAGAAGAATGACAGAAGGGTAGCATTGCACCATTTGGTAACTTTGAGATGTGTCCAGCAGCGTTAGGTCAGGGGTGGATCAGGATACTTTTCTTATTCTTCCATTAGTAGAAAACCACAGATAAGCTTTTTGTAAATGAGTTTTACCTTAGCTTTCTTGATTTGTAGCATCATAATGCCATGATTTTTTTCAAGAAAGTATCTCCTCTCTTTAGCTGGAGATATACCAGCCAGCCAGCTTTTTGAGTCAGAGAAACATTCGAAGCCATTTTCCCCTTGGGACCCTATTCCTTCCTCACTGGCTAGAGCTGTTGGCAGGACAACTCAAAAGCCCTAAATATGAGAGTTATCTCTCTCCCGAGATCATTTTAGTGCAAGGATTTAAGCTTTCATAACCTTTTCAATTTAAATTTTCTGGGCTCATGGCTGTCTTTTGAAAAGTCAAGTCAATAGTATCTTAAAGAACAAGTACCCCAACCCCTGACATATAAAAAGTTTTCATAAATGTGGAAAGTAAATTAATAATTTTACCACCTATCACAGCAGTGGAAAATTTCTGATGTCCTTACTTTGGTTTATATTTTTCTCATGCTTATAAAGCAACAATAACCTCCCCCCCAAAAAAAAATCCTTAAATTGTCCTGGGCCCCGATTGAACACTATGTGAATAAAGACATGATTCAATTACAGTATATTCAGAGAGTAATTTCTCCTCTTTTTATTAGGCAGTCGGTAAGATGTACTCTATTGTCTGTTGGAGGACTATGAATTAAAGGGCCTGGGATCTGAAGAGAGTCTGCACAGTGTGTTTTCTCCTGAGATGGAGATTTCCTTGCATATGTGTTGTGGCTCATTAGAAAAGAGAGGCAGAGATAATTAAAAGCTGAAAGACTGATCATTGGACCAAATACCCAGCTTACCATATACTTCATGGGCAGGGAAAAGAGATCAGAAGCTAATACAAATGAGGAAAAGGACTTGTTTAGAAAGTCAGAAGCAGCTTGAGCTGGGTATGATGGTGCATGCCTGCAATCCCAGCGTTCTGGAGGCAGAGACTGGAAGAGTGCTGTGTGCTCGAAGCCAGGCTGAGCTACACAGTCAGTTCAAGGACCAGCTGAACTACCAAGTGAGACTTTGTCTCAAAAAAAAAAAAATAGCCAAAAACAAGAACATGAAGTTGAGCCTAAGAAATACAAGTTTTAATCCTTAAAAGTGTTGCCCTCATTGCCAGCCTTGCCGAAGGCTCTCAAAGCACACAAGGGGGGTCAAGAGTCATCCCAGTGGTGAACAGCTGCTATGGAGCAGGGTAGCAACTAAAAACCCAGCAGTAGTAATGTGCTGAGTTTAGGAAGGAAATTATAAAGTTTGAATTGAGGAGAAATATACCATGTTCTTGGATAAGAAAGCTCAATATTAAAAATGTTAATTTTTGCCTGTCTTAGTTCATTTTTCCTGCTATAATAGAATATCACAGAGCGGTTAATTTATAAACAACAGAGATTTATCTGGATCACAGTTCTGGAAGCTGGAAGCCCACATTCATGCTACTGGCATGTGGCAATGGCCTTCATTCAGTGTCACCACATGGCAGCGGGGGAAGGGCAAGAGAGGGCCAAACTCACTTATGTGGCAAATCTACTCATGACAGTTAGCCCCCTACAGTAGTAATACCATTTCTGAAAGCAGAGCCCTCATGACCTAATCAGCTCTTAAAGTTCATATGAAAGAATAAAAGAATTACAAGCAATTCTGAAATATAAAAAATAATTAAATAGTAAAATTATTTTTGCTACAGGGAAGCACCAGTCTAAGACTAGACAGATCAAATGAATGAAACAGAACACCCAGAATCAGACCTGTGTCTGTAGAATCACTTGCACATGCATGGTATGTTTTTTAAAGGTAGCTTACAGTTCAGTGAGGAATGAGGAAGGAGGTGAAGTTGAGTGACAAATTATGAAAAGACAAAAGGAAAAGAAAGTTAAAACTTGACTATTGTACCTGACATGAAAACTGATTCCAGATGATTTTTAATATAGAAAACTGAATGCTATCACTAGAAATATCTGACTTGCTACTACGCGGGACTGCTTGGTAAACAGATAATAAATACTTGAGTAAGATATGTTGGTCATAAGTTGATTGTGAAATTTGACAAATTTCAACATTTTGATGACTCTAGTGGCCAGGGCCTTCAATATATTGAAATTACAGACTGTTTCACAAATTCTTCGTGATTTTGTACTTAATTTTCTTTTCCATATGTATCTGCCACTGCCAAAATAAAATTAACCACATGGTATTGACATTTGAAAATCTTTTTTCACATTTCTCAAGTCTAAAATTGTTTAAAAAGGAGAGGAAAGGAGCATACGTCAGACCCCCTTGAGTTAGACATTAATCATGTGATTCTAACTATAGCACCGCATACAGAAAGAAAGGCAATTGATCATGTTGAAAACAGCTTGTGTGAGAACATGTTTTGTATCTTTTCAGTACTTCCTGAAGTCAAGGAATCAAACTGAGAAGAGAATACAAGCTGTATATTATTGGGAGCCTATTGCAATCAGCACAGCTGTTTCCAAATTGTTTGTAGCATATTTCAGTCCCTGCTGTATTTCTTTCTTTCTTTTTTTTAACATTAGGAAAAAGAATCCATATTGGTCCAATTTAGCTCTCTTAAAGTCTTCAAATTTCTAAGGGAGTTCCTTAAGTAAGTTTCTTCCGAGGTAATTTTCTGTTTATGTTTAATATTCAAGCTGAAATCACAGTCATCCTCTCTGTGCCTCATGCTGGAACATTTCAGTGAGAAGTGTCACAGAATTTGCCCTTAGGGACGTGTGAAAATGTAACTTGGTGCAAATCAACTGGGAATTCCTGTACCTGTCATTTCAAATCAGCATAGACTAGTTGTAGGTATTTTGGTCCGTTTTGCTATAAACAAAAGAATGCTATGAAGTGGAGGCTTAATGAAAAAAAAAAAAAAAAACACGGTTCAATAGGGGAATCTTGAAATAACCTCAGAAAAGCAATTGCTTACCTATGCCTTCAATCAGGCATCTGCATCATCGGCTTCATCCCAATTCCCAGATGCTTCTTCCAAGCATATTGGAGTGCAAGGGTACCACCTTGCAGGTCAGTGTGGCTTAAAGCCAGACCCATTCACCTGGGATTATTCCTCCAGTGAGAGACTTTTGGAAGATAAACGGCTTGCATGGAGTTTGGATCACCCTCCCATTATATTGCTTTGAAGTGGACTATCCTCATACAAATTCATATGGATTTAGGGTTTAAGATTAGAGAGAAACGGGCTAAAATGCATGTTTTAATTGCTATGCTTCCAATGAGATAGACCTTTCTCTTCACACTTGTTACTGCCAAGAGCAATCCCTGTGCACTGGCCAGGACCAATGCAAGTCTGCAGTGATCCAGCTCAGCCGCATGGGGGGTGTAGGGATGTTGTCTTGGTTAAGTCCAGTGCTCACTATATTTTAGATGCTTCCAAAATCACTGTTTTACCCAAAAGTGTACATGAAAAGTACCCACTGCTTTCACCTTGTCTTTCCTTGTATAGACCTATGTACCATCATTTTCCTCGAGCTTTACAGCTGTCCAAGATCCATTCTGCGATACCCAGTTCTGTGTTTTCTGTCCGTGCACTCACTCCCAGCCTGTAGAACATTCCTAACCATCTTAAAAAATAGAATCGCTTTAATACAACTTTAGGGACCAGTCCACTGAAAACAAATTGTAACAATTTTTTTCCACCAATAATTTCTCATTCTGAGTTTTTCTCCTATTAGTAATTTTTCAGATGCTACACATTAGAATATATTTCCCTTTTTGAATATCCATTTTTTTCCTGCAGCCCCTAAACCTACTCCAGAACACAGGAAGAGTTAAATAGTTAAATGCTGAACAAAAGAAAATTTACTTGAAAAACTAACTTCAATATTCATTGGTTGAGGATTATGCCTGTCAAAATTGTTTGGAAAGGATTTTAATGGATTAAGAGCAAAAATTTGTTGAAATGCTTCACCTCACCATAACATTAATTTATGAATTTTTTTATAAAGGGCATATGATAATGTTTAAGATGAACACAGAACAAACCTAACAGAGGAACAGACTTAAGAATTAAATTGGATTTTATAAATTAAAGGAAAAAATTGAAAGTCTGAAATTTGCAATTTTTCTTTATACGTTTAAAGAAGTGGTGTGATTTAGAAGAATAATATCAACTGTAGACAAGCAAAAGGAACAGATTAGAACTTCACAATGACCCAGCCTACTCAAATGCATCCGGATGTTCACTTGTAGGTACTAGGTAACTTGAAATCATTTCTTTGAACATATGTATATATAACATATACATATATACAGCTTATTCAAAAGTTGTGTCATGTCGTGCTTAGTGTTTGAGTACATCTAACTAATCATCTATTTTTGAAAATAGTTTTATTATATTGTATTTTTTGGTAAATTTGTAACATTGTAAATAGTAACAGTAATTGTAAATAAATAAAAATTAAAAATGAGAGAGGAAAAATGAAAGAAAAATATTGTAGAAATTGACTAGGCTATGTTTTAAAAACATAAACTAAAGCAATATTCAAATTACCTACTTGTGAAAAAATATGTTGATAATTTGTTCAACTACCTATCCTGCCAAGTTATTGTATCCAACAAATTTCTTGTAAATTGATTGTTTTATGCTATCAAGTCCCTTGGTTTGGCGGGGGACGTGGCTGGAGACTTTGCTCCAAGTATCTGGCTCCCAGTAGTTCTCCATGAATGTTTCTCTCTGGCCTTAAACATTTCACCCATTAAACGTATTTCCTACCTATATCTTGCTCCTGTTCTCTCTACCAAATACCGGGTCCTCTTTCTTTGTTAAATTCCAGGCTGTAAGCTATAGAGCTGTGTGCCATTTCGTCTTACAAGTAAACAACATGTACAGACTTATCCAGACCTTAACATTATATATCACTATCTACTTATTTTCCGGTTGCAGAGAAACTGTTCCTCCTCCTTGTTTGAGTGGTTGTCTTCACCTTGATTTCCATCTGCTGTGTCCATTTTAAAAACTGTTTCTAAATTTATGTCTTTCTCTTATCTTGAGTCTGTTCTGCATTATTTAATTTACAACCTTTTCTTCAGAAGCACCTATATTTTCTCTTCTGTAAACAGGCTTATTTGTCTTTACTAATTTTTATTAAAGTGTTTTTTCTTCTCCCTTCCTCTCCAAAGCTAATAAATGAGTTGTACCACTGTGCTTTTTCACATCCCTTTTTAACCCCGCGTACCAGCTGCCATCCTATTCCCTCTACCAAATCTGCTTCTTCACTCATTCTATTCAAATTCCCCTTTCTGAGAACTTATTATTTCTTCGGCTCTGAAGCTTCCAAAGCTGCTTAACCTCTCCTTAGGGCTTTTCCCACTGCCGTTCCTCCCAGCTATGCGCTAACCTGGACCCCCTCGACCTTTCCACCCACCCTTGACCCTCTGGCTCATAGCATCTCTTACTCCACTTCATGAGATGCTACCTCAACAACAAACCAACAAACAGACTACTAGCTCAGAGCAAAGGCCTTGGGTTCAATCCTCCATACTGGAAGGAAAAAAGTTCAGTGAACCTCTTCTTAGATATATTTCTCTTCATCTCTGTTCCATTCAGCAGCAATTTATCAAGTTTTATAGTTTCACATCCACCCTCTCTCTGTTTTATCTGTTTGTAGAAAATTTGCACAGATCACACTCTGCAGCAGGTTTCTGCAAAGAGTATGTAAAGATGCTGTGTGTGTGTGTGTGTGTGTGTGTGTGTGTGTGTGTGTGTGTGTACTGTCTGGTGACTGTGGCAGTATTCTCCTTCGAAATTGGAATAATGCTTTGGATACAGAATTCTAGGTTAGAAAACCCATTACCACACCATTTTCAAGACGTGTTTCCTTGCCTTCAAGTGTTCAGAGTCATCTAGCGCTGTGTGACTTTCATCTCTGTGTAGTCTGTCTTTTATGTCCTAAGGAATCACTGAGCTTCTTGTTTTCATCTCTTTGTGTTTCTGAATCCCACATTGTTATGCGTTGGTATAATGCTCTTTTCCATTCATTGTGTTTTGTGTTTGGTGAACTCTGCAATTAGAAGTTCATATTCTTTCATCTGAGAAATTTTCTCATAAATGTTTTTTTGATTATTTCGTCTTCTCTCCATATGCAGTCAATTTAATGTGAGTCAGACCAACCAACATGATATTTTAGTCTCATCTTTTTTCTTCTACTTTTTACAGTTTTGTCTAAATATCTATTTTCATATATATATATATATATATATATATATATATATATATATATATATATTAAGAAATTTCTTCAATGTAAAGGTCCAATTTTGAAATTTTTATTTCAAATGTATAGTTTTCTATGTGATTTTTTCTATCTTTCTATTCTTGTTTCATGAATGCAGTCTCTTTTCTTTCCTGTGAGAATATTAATAATAGTTTTCCAGAAAAAAAAAATGGTGCCTTAAATTGAGTTTGTTTTCTGCTAATACTTTTTTCCCTTTTGTTATTTTGTTTTTCCATATCTCTCTAGAGAAACTAGGCTGAATATATGTATTTAAGATAGACTCAGGAAAAAAAGCCTCCAAAGGCAATGGAGTGGGAAATTCTGAACCAGTGAGCTGGTAAACCTCAGTGTAAACCAGCTGGAAAACTGAACCTTTATTTGGAGGTGCTTTCAGATTGAGAGCCAATCTGTTTCTCCAGATAATCCACTACTGAGAGGTGCAAGTGGAACCTCAATAGAAAACAGCCTGAATTCTGGCAGTTAACTCTACATGCCTCTACACTACCAAGCCCCCTCTATTTAGGGATGTATCTCACTTCTGCTTCCTCTGTGCCTGCTCTCCCCAGCACTGAATCTCTTTGGTTTAATTTCCAAAGAGAATAAAGCCTCCTAGGTAGAATACCTGGTAATGGAGAACTGGATATCTTCAATGACAGAACAAAGCTAAATTTTGTCATAAAAAGTAACACCTAAGAACAGAAAAAGTGATTCTGAAAGTTCTGAGTAGTGCCAGGAACAAGCTCTAGCACCTACTAAAATATATTATGAAGTGCAGCCATCAAAGTTCAGTGCTTGGGAATCGAAAGCCTGGCAGATTCATGAAAGAGAAAGATAAAATATATCCAAACAAATATGAGAAATTTTTGAATATGATAAAAGTGTCTTTTCATGTCTGTAGAGAAGAGATGCTGTATAAAGATATTCATTATAACATTGTTAATGATAGCAAAAAATTAAAAACAATCAAAACATCCACCAATTACATACTGGTTTAGTAAATTTAGTTACTGCATATAACATATTTAACTATTAATACGATGAGCTGTGTCTATGGGAGCTCGCTTGGAATGACGTCAATATGAATTAAGTTAAAACGTCCTTTACTGAATAATAGGTGTCAAGTTATTTTATAGATATTCTTTAAAAGTCAGCTGAGTATTGTGACACATGACCCTAATCCCATCCCTCTTTGAAGCAAGGCAGGAGGGTCACAAGTTCAAGCCCAGCCTGGGCAACCTAACAATTTAGTGAGAACCTGCTTCAAAATAAAAAAAGCTTTGGCTGTAGCTTAGTGTAAATGTCCTGGGTTTACTTCCCATTCACTTCCCATTACTGAAAAAAAGCATGTATATTTCCTAATTATGCACAAAATATATATAAAATCAAATATAAAGAAGCATAAAAAGTAGTAGCAATGCTTAGTTCTATGTGTGAGGCTTGAGGTTGGAAAAAGGAGGAAGAGATTCTTTCTTTTTGCTTTATACCTTATGTGTTCTTTTTTCCTTATATTTTTCTCTATGAGAATATATATTTTGTATACACAATATTTGAAATCTTAATAACATCATTGCTAGCTTACTGCTGAAGAAATAGGTTGTGTAAACAATTTTTTAATTTAATTGAAAAAAATGGCTGCCTCTAGGTTGACCTACCTTACAGGAAATCAGCCATGAGCTGGGATATCCTCAAGCATGTCATCATTCCACATCTTTGTCATGTTTTTTTCTTTTTATTTACTTTTTTTATGCATACATCATCTCCCTTTCTTCTCCCCACCCTCTCACCTCCACCTTTCCCTTTTGCTCTCCACAAAGTTCATCTTCTTACTTTCTTCCATATTTCTTACATTTTTTATGGGTTGGTTTTCTCATATTAGAAAAACCATATGATACTGGGTCTGATTCATCCACATTTTTGTCGCTGACAACTCTGTCAATCACATAATTTCTTGCTGTGGTCTCTTCATGTAATCACTGAAGTAGATGGAACATGCTTTCCAAAAATTAGTATTTACTTGGCCTGCTGAAGCATGTGTGCTTCCCACATTCCCCTTCTCTTAGCTCATTTTCAGATCTGTAAATAAAGTAGTCTAATGGGTTACAAGCTTGCTGTCTTCAGCTTTGCTTTACCTTGCTGGAGTGAATAAATGGGTCACATAAGGGAGTTGCCGAGGACCATTCCCAAATGACCCAACAAATCATGTTCTGGCCTGATAAGTGGACAGTTTCCCTGTCTGAAATTTTCTGTCTTGTTTCCCTGTTGCCATCCTTCCCCTAAAGACCTTCTTCCTGAAGCTAACTACACCGTGACATCAGCATGGACACTTTCCTGACAGTTTCTCTTGACATGCACTGTATCTGCCTACCATGTACCTGTAAACAATATATAAGATACATCTTTGTCCGTAAAAGTTGGCATAGATGCTATGTTGTACTTATTTGTCTCATTGGGTTGCCCTATAAGTAAGCTACATGTCTTTTTTTAAAGCTACAAGTAACAGAAAAATTTCTCCTAGGCTATTAAATAATTAAGAGCATTTTTCACTCATAAGAAGGTTAGATATGAAAAGCTGGTCTGCTCATTGTCCACTGCTCATTGATGTCATCAGAGATGGTGACAATGTTGTCTATCATCCTGTTCTATTAAGCCTTAAAATTTTAATTTCTAAGAATGACAGAGATGGAAGGCAATACATGAAAGCTTTCTCCTTATTAACTTTAATTTTTTCATTTGAGGAGGAAAAGATGTCCAGGGATGTGTATAGGATGTGTATAGGGATGTGTATTGCATTTCATTTATTATAATTGATGGGCCACTTGCCATAAGTAAGACGGGGCAAAATGTGGAATATTTTAGCCCTTAAAGAATGTTGGTAGAGAAAGGCAATATGAGGAAAGGAGGTTGTTAAGGACCTTTAGGTAGCCAATTAAGATGATGCCATATTATCCTCCTGTAACTTGCTCTTGTCGTTAACTGCTATGTTGTTAAGAACCCATTTATACTGGTAATTTGTCTATGTTAACTGCTATATAATATATCATTGTGATTATATTTCTGCCTTATTTGTTTTCCTATTAACAGACATTCAAGTAGTAAATATTTTACCACTATTATACAAATGTGAGGTGAATATTCTTGTATATATCTCTTTGTACTCATGTGAGAATTTTATGCACATCATATATTTATATTATCAAAATTAAATATTTGTATATATTATAAAATATAACATGTTTAAGGTAGACATGGGAAGTTGAGGCAAGAGAATTTTAAGTTCAAGCTAGCTTGGGGAATTTAGCACCTTATTGATACTCCATCTCAATTAAAAAATGAAAATAATGTTAAGAAGGTTTGGGGATGAAGTTCAATGTAAAGGCATCAGTTTTAATCCCCAGTACTGCAAAAAAGTAAGAAATAACCTAAAACATAATTCACACATAAAAAATTTACTTATAAAATATACCAATTTTCATACATTTGAATATATTAAAATTTCTTACATTTTGCTTTTCATATAAATGCTTTTTTCTTTCCTTTTTTTCCTTCTGTCTTGTTTGTTTGGTTTTTTACATTGAATTTCCTGTGTCTTTTTTGTGGTTGTTGATTTAGTATTGTGAAATGATTCATTCCAGTTCTTCTCACTAAGTCATTGTCCTTTGATGGCAACAGAGTCTAAAAAAAAAAAAACTCAAACTGTAATTTTTTACCCCTCTATCTGTAATTGTTTTTATCCCTTCTGTCATTCACATTGTTATTTAATATTTTAGTTCCACAGCACTTTTGACCGTTCAATAATCAGTGACTTTTTTTTACAATTAATGCTTATTTTAGTTCCTATGTGTATAGCAAATTTTTTGCTTGACATTGCTTCAAGCATGTCTTCTTTTCTCTGTGTTCAGTTCTCTGCAGCTTTTACCTTACTTAGTGATTCTCTGAATAAAGATATACATATGATAAGTAAATTATCTCAGTGCTAGTAATTTAGCATTAAACTCTTAGTCTCTGCTAGTAATTTAGCATTAAACTCTTAGTCTCTGCTTTAAAATCTGTTTTGTCCTCACTCTTGATGGATACCTTACTTGGGTATAAAATTCAAAACTAACAAGTAATTTTCCTCAATAATTCCTCAATATTGGCAGTATTAAAATTTTTATTTTATGTGTTGTTGTTGCTGATTTAAAATATGCCCTGTCATTATTATTCTTGCTTTAGCTCATCTAACTTTTAAGTTGATTTATGTTTGCTCTTTCTGTTTTACAAGAGTGAGGTTTGTCACACTAAATCTGTTTCTTTTGTTTATTCCATTCATAATTTGATAAGATTTTTTTTCATTAAAAATCATATCAGTGTTAAAATGTCACCTCTTGGTCATCTGTCCTTTCTCCTAAAGTTCCTACGGGACCAATGCTGGATATTTTCTAGCTTTTCTGCTTACCTACTAACACCTTTTGTTTTGTCTTGTTTGGTTTTGTTTTGTTTTGTTTTGGACAGGGTCTCACTCTGTATTCCAGGCTGGCCTCCAACTGATGGTAATTCTCCTGCCTCAGCCTCTTGTGTGCTAGGATTACAGCTGTGCACCACAATGCCCAGCTTATCCTGTTAACATTTTTATATTTTCCTCTATCTTTACCTTCCTCTTCCTCTCCCACTTTCTCATCCTCTCTCTCCCTCTCTCTTTTTAAGCTATGTTCTGGATAATGACTTCAAATCCTGTTCTGTTATTCTCTTCTGAGCTGTATCAACTGAGAGTTAATTTTGTTACTTACACTTGTCTTTCCAAGGTTTGATTTTTTTAAATTGGGTAGAGTTATGTTCTTTTCTTATGTTTTATATATAATATCATGGTTACTGAAGTCATTTTAAATGTAGTTATTTTAGAGGATTTTAAGATTGTGATATTTCTAAATTTATAGTACTAGTTCTTTCTAAATTTATTTTAATTTTTTTCTCTCTCTTATACTGGTTACTCTTTTATATTATGTTTTTAAAATACTTTTTATGAAACAAGTTAGAATGAAAAGACATGTATTTACATTGTTCTTCAGGTCAGTTAAAAGAAGTACATAATTCATCTTTTACATTTTTGTTAATAGCATCAAATTGAAGTTTTTCTTTATAGCTGTGAGTTCTCCCTTTATTTCTTACTCCTGGGATTTCTGCACCTTTATTTTGAGTCTCAGTGTTTGAAATATTGCTATAAGTTACATATAAATCTATGTATATACTCCTATAGGAGAGAGTTTTTCATCAGTTTAATTCTATGAATTGCCAGAAGCACCTTTCATGGCTTTCTGAGGGTACATAACTTGCTTAACACTGTTTTGTGTGCTTGTCAGCACTGAATGATGTCATGAGGTCAATGTAGATTAGTGGCCTTAGAAGTTCTTTCTATAAAATTCTTTTAGTATGTGCCAAAGATAGTATCTATTAATTGTCTAAAGATGGTGTCACAAGCACGTGGTCAACCCACAGGTCAGATCTCATCTGTAAATATACTTTGTTAGTCCACACAATATTTGACTCTTTCACTGGAGATGACAACAGTGAAAAACTGACAGATTTTACGTAATGGCTTAGATTTTAAATTTCACTTAAAACAACAAGCAAACATAACCTGGTAAGTGATGTTCCAGCGCTGCAGCGCAGGCCATTATGTGCAAGAAGCTGCCCAGAGGATCCCAGTGCCCTCGCTTCCCTTGGCTTCCACCGCTTGTTCCTCTTCACGGTTATAGGCGTGACCTTGCCGGGAGCTCAGTTTGCAACTTCCGCTCTAAAGATAAGAATATTTGCAGGACCATCAAATAAATCACAATATTATGTTTCCAACCTACCTGCAAGAGACTGATTGATCTATTTAGCTTCCGATTGTTGTTCCAGCTTCAATACACTGAGGTCAGGAGGCTGAGCCTGCTTGGCTGGTGAGCTCCACAGCTCCACATTTATCCAGGGCACTAATCCAGGGTTCCGCAGAGAAAGCGTGTGGGCCAGTAGTTGTAACTGTGAACACCAGATGCCCAGTGTGGTTAAGACAAAAGAAAGGGTCTTTTTCTTTGTTTTGTATTGGCGCTTTTGTCTCTTTCTTACGCTTAATGATCGTAGAAGCAGAGCCTCCGGCACTCTAACTCTTGTTCCAATCAGTGGGACTTCATTGAAAACCTGTCAGGACCTATGGGTGGTGAATAAGAATTGGACATGTTTCCATTTCCAAAGTATTTCTTCTTTCCATTGTCGCAAAAATTCAATAGTACCACAGCTGAGTGAAATGTTGTAAACTCTTATTATTAAATAGTTTTACTATTCCATAGTAGGTTAGCTATTTATTAATTTGGTCAATGTTAATGTGGAAAATGTCGTTTATTAAAGTTGCAATCTCTTCCTGCAGTCTGTAGTTTAAAATACTCGGCAAATTATTTGGTTTTGTTTTGCACCCCATATACTTCCAACTTCAAGCATGGCTCAGTTTACCCACATTGAACTTCGCATCACATACTGGAAAACGCACATTTCCAAAGCCCTAAAACCAGCGTATCTTCTCCTTCCTTAAGCCCTGGTCTTGTTGCCCACCCAAGACAAAAGTCTTCTTCTTCCATCGGTTCCTTCATTCTGCTTTAGCTTTGGTCACTGTGACAAGCAGGTTCGTCATTTGTCTCTATGGTTCGATCTCAAGGTCACTGCTCGCCGCTAGGTTTGAGCTGCCTAAGAACAAGTTTCAAGCACTGACTTTTGTCTTACTCATTATGTATTTTCAGAGCCTAACACTGCCCTCTGCATGAATAGACACTCATCAAATTCACAATATCTTGAATTAAATGAAACTCTTTGCACAGAGCTCTTATTTGGTTTGCAGGGCTAAGGCATATGTGTATCAAAAAGGATGGTAAACATAAAAGACAGTAGGATACTTCTTGCATTTCTTGTGAGAAATCTAAAACTGGATATCTGGCACAAATTAGATGCCTAATTTAGAATCAGATTTTGTGTAAGGCCTCCTGGCAGCAAGGCAATGAGGGAATGGTATCAGCTCACATGGTTTCCCCAGCCAGAGAAAATACACAAATCATCAGCACTGTGGCTTTTCATTTTTTTATTTTCTGTTATTGATTTCTGTGAGAGATAAGCCATTGAGTGACATCAGCAGCCATGTTTCTGAATATAGTCCTGTGAAAGACACAGAAGAAATCTTTAAATAGACTGTCTGATAGTCACCCCCTCCATAAAGCTAAGAGTACAATAATAATTCCTAGCTGAATAAAGGCATTACTAGATACGTCATAGTTCTCAGAATTTTTTTTCCTAATGATAAACCTTGAAGCCAAGTTACAGTTTAAGTAATTATGAGTTATTCACCTCTGTGTGATAAATTACCCCACAACTTTGCTGCTTAATAGGGCCAGTATTTAGGACCTCTGGTTCTGCAGATCCCTTGGCCAGGTAGTTCTCATTCAGAGTCTCCCATGAGGTTGCAGATAAGCTGTTGGTCCAGGCTGCTGTGTCTGAAGGTCTGTTGGGACTGAAGAATTTGCAGCTATGCTTTTGCTCACAGGGCTCTCAAAGCCTTTATTCACCTCCTCACCACACACTTCCAGATAAGGCTGCGTAGGACTTGGCTTCCCCGAAAGAATAATCCAAGAGACATATTTAATGTGTGAAAAAGTAAAAGCAACAAAAATGGAAAACAGCAATGATATCGTGTGTGTGTATCGGGGTGCATATGTGCAGGGGGCAACACAGGGCCTTGTGCATGCATGCTAAATAGTTGCTCTGTCACTGACCTACACCCCCAGCTCATGTAATGACTTTTTAAATCTAATCTCAGATAGCCTACTGTCACTTCTATCCCATTCTGTTGGTCACATAGACCATTGTGGGTGTGAATTCCAAGTTTCAGGAATCACTGAAGCTCATCTAGAAACTGGCTACCACAGTAACCTAGAAAAGTATTTGTTTCTCCTATACCATAATTTGTTTGTTTGTGTGTGTGTGTTATGGTGCTGAAGATTGAATCCATGACCTTCCTGTAAATTACCTCCTCACCTCATTTTATTTATTTATTTATTTATCTTATTATTTATATCTTGAAACAGGAGCCTACCGCATTACTAAGCTGCTAGGATTTCCACAAGCTACTGAACTTCCCAGGGTGGGCTCAAACTTGCTATCTTCCTGCCTCAGCCTCTCATAGTACTATCTCCTAGCCTTTTAAAATAGTCCTTTTAGATCTTGTGAGCACATTTGAGTACTGGATAAAACCCATGAAGAACTGATTTTTATGGGCAGAAGTCAATACTTCTGTTATCTTTCAGTGGTGAATGCATATATTTCCAATTCCAGGAGATAAATGTACCTAGACCAAATGGTGTGAACATTTTTAGGCCTGATTTGCATATTTTTTCCATCTCTGTATTGATAATTCCTCAAAAGAAACTAAAATATACTTGAGTACTTAAAGGAGATTGAAACTGCAGCTTTTTGCATATATACTATGTAACAGGAAATCTTGGCTTTAGGAGTTATAAGCTCACATGTGGTTAATAGCATTCTCACCAACAAGTCTTGGCAATACTACTTCAAATGCCTGATTTTTCAGTAGGACTACATCTTAAATGGCCTTCAGGGACAGAGCTGAAACTGAATGAAGGATAAGTGGCTCCTTTGGGGAAGGCCAGATCCTGTTATCATCCCCACTGTACTGGTAGATAAGCAACTCCTCCAATACTAGAGGACCAGCAGTAGCTATCATACTCAGCCAGGGAGAAACAATCAGCCTCTCTCACTTTATGCATGTGAGTAATTACCCCAGTTGTGTCTACATTTCCCATCGCCATTTGAAAAGAATTATTAACACATTAAATGTGAATGAAATGTTAAAGAAATTAATAACTAATAATTTTATGACCATCAGTGAATAGAGCTCAAAGAATGTACTTAAGTACTAAAACTTCCTGACAGATAAAAGAATTGCTAAAATGAACTAAGCCCTTTTAAAAGCAGCTGGTGACTTGATACAGCTGGCCTTCCTCAATGGGGAGAAGTTCTTAAGAGGAAGACTTTAAGATCTCATGTTGAGATCTTGAAAGGTGTTGACCTGGCATCCTTGGGTCTGAGCCAGACCCTCAGTAGAGGTCGGGAGCATGGACAGGAAGAGGGCGCTTTGCTCCAGGCCGGGCTACGTGCAGCTGGTCCCGTAGTGAACAAGCCACAGTCTTGCCAAAACAAAATGGTTAAACAGGCGGCCTCTCTCCTGACAGCTGCTTTAAAACAGATAATATAACAACAAATTTAACTTTTTACTCTGTGCTAAGGAAAAATAAAACCTATAGGAGTAGTTGTTTTTTTTTTTTAATTTAAAGAAAATCGTTGGCTAAGAATATAAAACAAATAGAAAGTGGACATGGGAAGACCATTGTACCCAGGCTGGCAATGCTCTGCAGTGGAATTCCCATAGAGCAGCAGACCGCAAGCTTTAGCCAGGGCAGTGAGGGTGGTGTAGGTAAAAAATGAGGGAAGAAATTTCTACAGAATGTCTGTGTTCTGGGTTTTCCAAGTCAGAGAATCTATACAGTACTTAACATATTAATCTTCCACACCTAAATCATATCACTTAAGTCACCACTCTAACTCAGCTTCCTATTCCTCGAATGGGTCGCAGTAGTTAAATCTTGATGCCTCTTCTCTGAATCCAACCAATCCCTTTATTGGGATATTTGCCAAAAGATTTTTTTTTCCTATATTTTGTTATATCTTTGTTGCTGTTCTTAAACCTGTCCTTACCCACCAGTTCACATTAGAAAATAGAGTTGGGGGAAGGGAGAGGGAGGGAGTGGGAGGGTCAAAAATGGGAAGGGATTGTAAAGTTGATATGATACATATGTGCACAAAATACCCAAATTCATTGTAAACACTGTATTACATATGTATATTAATAAAAATAGTGGGGGGAAAATAATAAAAATAAATAAAAATTTAAAAATGAGGGAAGAAGGGGCGCAGAAGCAGTGAGACAATGTAGGCACAATGAGGCTGGAAAAGAGGTTTAGGCTGTCTGAAGAGGATTCCTCCAGGGAAGACTGCTGTGGGGGAGCACAAGGGCATGTGGACCTTCCAACTGATGTAGCCACTTAGCAAAATATGTAAAATGTGCCCTTCCCAGTGGTGGTCAGAAAATGGGCTTGACAAATAGCTCCCTGACGGTTTACTTGCCCAGATTCTGGGCATGGGACCTAAGAATTAGTTAGCTACATTGACCCCACTAAAATTTTAGCGGAGCACTTGGGTCTTTGTGAATAAGAATAATGAAAAGCTTATTCTAGCAATTGCTATCCATCAGACATCTGTTGTAGAGGATTCGTTAGCAATAATTACACTTCATTATTCATATCCACTCTCAAATACGATCCTCATAACAATACTAAGAGATAAATAAGGGAGATTCACATTATTATGACTCCCTTTTTACAGATGAAGCAACAAAGGCAAAGGATATTAAGTCCTCAGGGCTGCGTAGTAAGAATCACGGTATCGTGCTAAGCACTGCCTCTTAGCTCATTACATCCTTTAAACAGCACCGTAATTTCTGTGCTTAGAGAGATTAAGCAACTTGCCCAGCACAGTGCTGCTTCCCAGGACAGCAGAACTAGATGTCCAATCACAGGGTGTGTCACTAGCTTTCCTGTTCCTCTACAGACACTGTGATAGCATAGAGCTATATGAAGATGCAGGACACAGTGTGTAAGTTTTTGTCCACTTCTTCATTCCTGAAACAGGTTGTCTGCCAACTTAAATCTGTAAAACTTATTGTAGTGGTTTGGATCTGTAGTGTCCCCCAAAAGCTTCGTGTTCCTATGGGTATTGTGGAGTGTTGGGACTTGGGGCCTGGCTGGAAGGGGTGGATGCTTGGGGATTGACCTGGAGGGGCCTATGCCGATTCTGCCCCTCTTCCCAGACAGTCTCTCTCTGTTCCACAATGCTGTGAAAAATCTCTATCTCCTGGAGCCCAGGCTCCAACCCTGCCATGTGATACCACCATTTTCCAGCAGCCCACCAATGAAAGGACTAAGACCTTCCAAACTATAAGCTACAATAAATCTTTCCTCCCTAAGTTGTGAATGTTGGGTATTGAGTCACAGCAATGAAAAAGTAACTAACAAAATTGCACTGTAAAAATCAGTGTGTCTTGTCTTTTTCTTGAAATCACAATTTTTTTTTTGAGAAAAAAGGCCAGGTTTTGTGTTCTTAAAATCTACCATTCCAGGTCCCTGGGACTCACACTAACTCAGTGTTTTGAAGTCCATATTTCTCAAATTGCCTTCCGGTAGAGTTGTAAGAGTAAATTTAATTTGAAAACAGTAGTCTACTTGAAATCTGTTGTGTTATAAATTTGGAAAAAGTAGGGGAGTTTAAATGTGTTAATTTTGAGAGCTGTTTAATACCAGATTTGGAAACTGTACATAGGTGTACACCTTTTGGGCACAGTGTGCGGCAGTGAGGTCACACAGTGAGAGCGGGAGTTCTACAGAATGTGAAGCTTACCTTCCCCTTTTTATTTTTGAAATGGATTTAGCCAACCAACAACTTTCAATCCCCAGATCTACAAAATGAAGCTGACTGCAGAGCTTATTTTATACACTGTGATGAAATGCATATAAATATGATTAAAGGTGTTTTGTAATTCTAAATCCAGAATCATTTGAAATTCGAGGTCAGAATCACAATTTCCCATGTCAAGAGACTGGTAGTTAGTGTACATACTGATTACAGTCCATCTCACCTGTGTCTCCAGGACCGTTAACACTCCTAAGCGCTCAGTCTTTCCTCAGAAAATATTAAGAGACATGAATCTCAATAGAAAATAATTATCTCATGATTTTATCAAAAGAAGACATTTTGAAAATTGAGTCTCAAAGTGTCATTACTGAGGCTTTCTCCTCTCAGCATCTCATGTGTAAGATAAATAAAATACATGCTTGTATGAATGCATTTGCAGCATTTTTGCTTGTATTTATAATTTTCTTGTGTTCCTTAAAGTAGATCACACTGATTTTCCTCCCTACACTGTCCTAATCTTCAGCAAACCCTGCCAAAAGTGAGAGAGACATTCCTGCATTCTCTCTCAGCCCTGAGTTCAGCGAGGAAAAGGATTTGACTTTCCTGATTTCCTGTGAGTTGAGTTGTGGGAGGGTGATCTCATATCCACTCAAGGAACAGCAGGTCACCTCTCCCTGCATGTTCATTAATATTGAGAAATAGTAGATAGCATTGTTAGGTTTCTGAATGAACTTACTAATATTAATATTGAAATCTGGAAAGTTAATGAGTTCTACTTCTGTTTGTTTTTCACATATTTATAGAGCAAGCAGCATGTAGCACAGTAGGCCTTCTAGAGAGAGCAGCCTATTTCCAGGAAGATTAGAGATCAGAAAACAGTACTTGAGATAGTTACTAAAGACTGAGTTACAGAAACTCAAAAAAGCAACTTCATTTTCCATAGGTATTTTTGTAAATCTCAGGGTTTTAACAAGAAACTGAAAAAAGCCATTGGTATCTTATCAGTACTTACAAAAATAATCAGAAAACAAATGAAATATTTGGGAGCACTTCAATTTCTTACAGATCATAAGAAACTCATAAATTGTTTCTTCGTAGGGTTCTGGCTATTTTAATTTTACTATGAATTTTATGTTTGAAATATTACCATACAAGAGGCACCTTACAGGAATATGGCTTCCTTATTTCTCATCTTGATTCTCTGTGGTCCACCAGCAATGAATTTGTGTTGCAACAGGCAAAAGGTGTGAAGTGTTATTTGGCAGATTCACAGAGAGTGTCCCTGGCAAGTTAAAACCTAACACAGGTGATTGTTCAACTCATAAAGCCCACAGCTCCCATGGATTAGCTGTAGGTCACATGTAAACCTTAGGTTTAATGCAGCCACAACCATAAGTACTACTGACTACTTAAGGTGTTCAACAGAGCCATGTTTCCTTGCAAGCAAAGGCCCTCCTCACAGAGTAAAAGAACCACTTATGCTTTCCAAGCAAAATTCTTTTATTTTTAGATTCCTGAGCATTTAGCAATTTATACTGCTTATAATTCAATGCTTTTAGTAACAAAATAGCTATAACTGAGTGTTTGGTAAAATATTTTAAAACCCAGAAGCAAAATTGCCTTTTAATCATTCAATGGTAATACACAATGGGGCAGTAGGAGCAGGGAAAACAATTTGTTTTCGATGCTTTTCCTGTACTGTGCAGTGTAGACCGTCTTTTCCTGCTTTTTCTGTTGCTACAGTCCCATACCGCATACTGCACCTAAGTGACAGTGAGAAGTAGCCTCCTAGGTCACTAGGAGTAATGATTTTGATTTTGATTTACAAGGAGGAATGGGGGCCACCATTACAAGCCTGGGGAGTTCCACTCACATGATTTTCAACATCTGGGTTGGCTTGCTTTCAGAGCCCAAAACACAAACAAACAAAAGATTCCTACTTCTTAAGGAAGGTAATGCCATTTGTACCATCATTTTTTTTTTTTTTTGCTCTTTTTTGTGCCTACCAGACCACACACAGAGAAAAATCCAACTCCTTCCCTACTGAAAGACAAGAACTGCATTCTGTCTGCAACTGGAAAGTGGAAATGAATTTTAACATAGGAGGTTGACTTGCAGCACTAAAATAGTGTATAAGGTAGGGAGTCATGGGACTTGAGATAAAGAAATACTGGCCCGCTTCAGCCTTGCCTACTCCTGGTACCAGCTAGCACATGCAGATTCTGGGAAAGACAGTGTCCTTTTCAAAGGATGCAATTGGAGCAAGTTATGTAAACAGCATAAGCAGCAATGACCTGGTGCTGAGAATCTGCCTGAGAAAATTGCATAGGAACTGAACTCTCACTAGCTCTAATTTACTATTCATTATTTTACTGAGCTTAAAATGAAAGCAAGAGGCCCTCTCAAGCTCCAGCCACACCTCTATACTCTGGTTCTGCCAGACTTAGAGACACATCTTCTTCATTTTGGCCAAACATAAGAGCATCATTACATTTTGACTTATTTTTTGATGCCTCATGGAAACAGCTGTGTTGTCTGTCCTTGTGTGGATACAGTTTTAAAAAATGAAAATCACCATGGCAACAGCGGCAGCCCCATATTATGGAGCTGTGGAAGTGACATGGATATCAGTGGGAAAAACAGTGCTCTCAGAATAATGCATACCTTACACTAGAGTAGTTTTTTTCTGTCCATTATTATTTCTGAATTTGGTATGAGAATGTATTTGATACTTTTAAGAACCAATTTTCCCCTATCTCAGTGGATATGAATGAATCAATTTAAGTGTAAGCTTAAATTCCCTTTTAATTCTGAGTAGCATCTTTCATGGACTTGCTGCATATTCTAGCACTTCCTTTATATTGAATGTTAAGGTGAGCAAAGGGGGATGCCGGACAACAAAGATTTGCTGTGATGATGTGTTCAGTCCATCGCACATTGTAGTGAAAAAAAATCTATAAGTTGAGTTTTGATGTTCCCTTGGCATGATATCACATCATTTTAAAGATTTCCTATACCACATCTTTGATGAAAACAGTCAGGTAATGCAGTAGGAGCTATATAACTATGAAAGAACAGCAAAGAGATATCAAATATGACTTATGGAAAAGATAAAACATCAAGAGGCTGTAGTCTCTAAGAATTCTGATGCGTAATCCCTAAAAACAGCAAGAGCATCTCTGTGAAATCCAAATCCTTAACTCATTTCCAAAGGACTCTGACATCTGGGGAAAGATCCAGGTGGGTGTGTGGCCACTGGTGTCTGTGAGTGTTGAAGTGTACGTGCTATGAGGAGAAGTAGAACATACATGATCTGCTTCTCTCCCATACAGCCCAAATATTTTAAATAAAAATCAGTCCATATTATTTTAGCAAGGCTCCCCAAAGCTTTGGAGTATGCATTTCACCACCAAAATTATAATTCATCCAAATTTCACTGAACCATGTAATACTTTAGTGAGTTTTCCTCCCATCATTGCTCAGAAGAAGAAGAGAAGCTAATGGAGAAATTTTTTGCCTTCAGCTATAGAAAACATATTGTAAAAAGTCTTCATTTCATTTTTGTTGTGGAAAGTGACTGAAAATGAAAACCTTTCTGCCTTTACGTCCCGCCACTAGAGATTGTTTTATTTTTCTTAGAGGACAGGGAAGCATATTGGAAGCTGCTGTGCAAGAAACAGCATGTTCTTTACTGCTGCCGAGTCTGTTTCTCATTCAGAGAAACTAAGTCAATGTGTATCCAACAACTCTGGAAGTGGAATTAGAACACCACGTGAATAGATCTTTCCAGAGCAATCGTCATTGCTGTCTCATTGCTTGTTGATCCCATGTTCCACTTACCACAGCCCCCTGGGTTAGGTTTTTCACTTAGCAGAAGCTTTTGCCAGGTTTGCAGCTTCTGTTCAGCTTTTTCTACATTCCATTTCTTTCTCATTTCTACACTGTACCTATACCACCCTAGTCACTTTATTCATGACACTTCATCAAACTTTACCTGAAAGACTCCAGAGAGATGTAATTCTAACAAGAATAAAGGATACATAGACTTAAATTCTACTGTAGGAAAAGTCGCATCGGTGCTAGGAAAATAGGTTATCTACATGCAGAAGAATAAAGCTAGCTAGACACACGTTAGGCCACATACCAACATCAAGTCAAAGTGGATCAAAGACTTAGATATTAAAACTGAAATACTGAACCTTCTGGAGAACAAAACAGGAAAAACTCTTGAATGTATAGACATGGGCAAAGACTTTCTCAATATGATACCTGAGACACAAGAACCCCCAGAATTAGCAAATGTGATTATTTATATCAAACTAAAATTTTCTGCACTGCAAAAATGGAGTGAAAAGAGATGGAACAGAATGGGAAATTTTTTGTTATGACCTACACCTCAGACAGGAGGCTAATAAGTGGAATATGAAAGGAACTGAAGAAAAATAGACCCTTCAAAATTAAAGACTCATGATGGAGAAATGGTGCAGCAGTTAAAGTGCTTGCATTACAAGCGCAAGCCCCTGAGTTTGATTTTCCCAACACCACATAAATCTGGGCGTGGTGGCACTCACCTGTTATCCCAGCACTTGTGAGACTGAGGCAAGAGGATTGCCATCAGTCCAAGACCAGCCTGGGCTACAAAGTGAATTCAGAACTAGTCTGGGCTATAGAGTGAGGCACTGTCTCAAACAAACAAAAACAAAAAATAGGAAAAAAATTAAAGACCCAATTAAAACTGGGCAACTGAAATGTATAGACAGTTCGTAGCTGAAGAAGTACAAGTGGGCAGCAAACATATGAGAAGACGTCCACCATCTTTAGCCACTAGAGACACACATCAGAGCATCACCGAGGCATCACCTCACCCTGGAGAGTGCCTTATACCAAAAATTAGAGTAACAGCAGATGCTGGTGAAATTGTGGGGGAAAGAAACCCTTCCACATCACCAGGGAGACTTAAAACTGGTCCAGCTACTATGGAAAGCAGTATGGAGATTCCTCAGAAGGCTGAAAATAAATATTCCACTCAATCCAGTGATACCTCTTTTGGATATCTTTCCAAAAGAGTTAAAAGCAACATATAACAGAGATACATTTACACTCATGTGTGTAGCAACACAACTAACAAGAGCTAAATTGTGGAAGATGCTAAAATATTCATCAACAAACCAATGGATACCAAAAAATGGAATGAATGTACATAACAGAGTGCTATTCTTCTATAAAGAGAGATAAAATAGAGTCGGTAAACGGACACAGCTTGAGACCATCATTCTCAGTGAAGTGTGTCACGCCCAGAAGGTTAAATATCATACAGCTTCTCTAATAAGAGAAATCCAGGATACAAGTAATTAATAGAAGCAAATGAGCGAGATGTTGGGAGTCAGGGGGAATGAGGGATAGGACAGAAGGGCCAGAAAGGAGGATTGTAAATTTAATGCAATATATGTACGCACAAAATTCTGAAGCTCAGTGTAACCATTGTATATTGCATGTATCTACTAATAAAAATGGAGAAAAGGGGCATTAATAGTAATATAGCAATATAGAGGGAAAACAATAATTCTTTTCTTAAAAAGTTTTTCTTGATAGGGGAGCATCAGACAAATATTTTGCAAGGGTTGTCCCTTCAGAATGGATACCCTTTGGCATAAAACACATCTTAGTATAATTAGTTTCTTACTAATGAAATACACTCAGTTTTGTTGAACTACCTCTGAAGCCTAAAAGAATATGATCCTATGAGACCCTCTGCCTAACAGCTCAGCAGGAAGAGCCAGTGTGGTCAATTGCACTTTGCTCTTCTGTTAATGGCTTCAATTGCAAGGAACTGTTGCCCCAGACTCTTGTATGTTTTGAAGACCAAATCATGAATTTAAAAAACATCTTCTTTAACACTAAGCTAAAAGTCACTGGTTTTTCATAATGATAACTTGATACGGTCCTCCCAAAAAGCTCCCAATTTTCCCATTTTTCTTATATAGCTTAATTTTTTAAAAAAATCACTTCCAGATCCTACTTTTTAATGGCATCCTCCCTAGATGTATTCAAGTTTGATTTCATGGTGTCAGCTTAAGTTATTTTGCCCCAAAGGAATCTACATTTTGGCAATATTTTCCAGTCTTATAGAAAAGAAAATTAAATTCTAATTATCTGTAAAATTTAGTAGCAACCAAGAAAAGTTATTCTGCTTTTTGCCAGAAAACAAACAAATATTTCATCTTTCAAACTTAAACATTTTGTTGTGCCTAAAGGGAAAGTCTGGGGGAAAAGCTAACCCTGTTCCACTTCAAACTCAAAGGTTTCGTATTTTTTGAGATAGTCCTTTGGGTACCAATTCAAAAAAAAAAAAAAAGTCCTTGCTAGTTTTCCACTAAACACACAAAGCAATGTGCACATGCAACTTAAACTAAATATTTCAAAGACTTCCCCAGCAGGTACTCTCGAAGGGGGAGTTTAGCCATGGGGCCACCTCCTATGCTACTCATCTTTCCTTGAAGCACAAACTTTGCCTAACTGTTCACTGGGTAGGGACATCAAGGCAGGTAGGGCAATGTAGGAGCTTTGGAACAGATGACTAAAACTAATGCCAGCCCTTCTATTTGCTTAGCACATGGCTTTGGTCTTACTGTTTGCCTTCCTCAGTTTCCCCTTGTAACCTATAAGTAATACTTTCTCTGCAGTGGGGTTGTGAAAATTAAAAGTAATATATACAGGATGCATTTTATGGTTCTGACTCACAAAATCCCTTCAGTAAGTAGCAGCTATTAACTTTGCAGTGTACATACACAAAAATCCAAGAGAATTTCAACACTGCACATTTAGTGAAAACAAATTCCTTGTTTTTTTCCCAGAGTCAGTATTTAAGGCTAACACTAAATTGCCTGTCTGTGGGGTAATTTTTTGCTTTACTAATAAGGTATCCTACCTTACTAGTTTATTCTGTTGTGGTTTGAAAAGCCAGAAATTGTTTTATTTTTCTCATATCATTTTGGAAGCTTATTGATTAAGCTTGATTTTTTTCAAATCCAGACTTTTAACATCTGAATGATTTAATGTAAGTAATTTAACAGAATCAATATTTTTGTTTCTCTCCACTACCACCTCCACAGACTGAATGGTGTCACAGACGTTCTTCAAGCAAACCCAAAGCAAAGAAGGGCCCCTTCCAGTTCTCCAACGTGTTCTTTCTTTCATCTCCAAATTCTGGCACTAGGTGTGTGGGAATTATCATACTTTTTCTGTGAGTTAAGTTACCTGGGCTTCTAAGCTCACTTTTTATATGAAATGATAATTCCTAATTATGCACTGGCCTCCTCCTAATGGTCATTAGCATTAAACAATAGAGCAGACTTTTCATTTTTAAAAAATAGAGATTTTTCTCATTTCCCAACATACCATTTTTAAAGTTTTTCTCTCAAGCTGTCTCTCTCACCCACCCACATCCTCCCTGCCATCACCACATACTTAACGTATCTAAAAGGTGCCACAGTCTTTCCCTGGTTCATTTAAAAGGTATTTCTCTTTCCTGTCACTGGCTCACCTCTCTTTCCAATTGGGTGCTTTCTAACAATGGTCCTGAGGCATTTTTTTAACACTGATTTTCTAAGAAGGTGATAATAGGTTTGAATGAAAGTCTAATGAATACACTTAATACAAAGGAAGCAGTGAGGTATAATTATTGAATTCTATCTTTTCTCTCAAAGAATTTGCAATTTGTATATAACCCAAGTCCCACCTGAGAACTAAAGCACAACATTAGCTTCTAATGTACCTGTTAAATGGATAGAATGACAATACAGAAAAAAACGACTTGATCAATAAAACCAGCAGATGAGAAGGAGTACACAAAAGGAAGAGGAAGAGAGAACAATTACCAAAACAGCAGCCATCACTGCCTCTTGCTTTGCAAACCAGAGGAACCATCCCCAGCAGGCACCTCGCACCGGCTCCTCCCTCTCTAATGAGCTTCTTGAAGAGTTTTCAACAGTTTTTAAAATTTTTAGGTTGTCTCAGACAAAGACATCTGCAACCAAATGTTTTTTATCACCGAAATATTATCTGAAAATTTAGCCCTCAAGGGACCTTTCTTCCCCTAGGTTTTTGGACCAGGAGGAGAATAACTTTTTTTCTCCCATCAGTTTTGTTTGTTTATTTTGCTTTTTTGAGATAGAATGTTGTTCTGTAGTTCCGGCTAGTCCTGAACTCACTATGAAGCCCAGGCTAGCCTCAAACTCATGGCAACCCTCCTGTCTCAGCCTCCCAACTGCTGAGATTACAGGTATGTGCCACAATGCCCATCTAGGTCTTATGACATACAGAATTGTAGGGGATCTATTGAAGACTTTCTCGTGGATGAACTGAACCAAGACTTGGGAACTACTGGGTCTTATATTTCCTGGTCGACCTTGAGAGAGCTGCAGAGACAGTGAGTCCTTCGAGCTTGAGCTTGAATATTCTAAAAGAGTAGTATACCATAAACACTGGCTAAGCCAGGAATAGGAAGTAGGGCAGGTGGAGGCCATAAATCAGTTTATGCTTCTGGGTAGTGCCCAATAGCTACTTGGTAGTCACTCCCACTAATATAAAAGCCTTAAAGCCTCACTCCTCTATCTGCACATATGTAGGTATCAGGAACTGCTATCCTTTCTGATCTGCCATTATTCCATTATATTCTCCCACACGTTGTCAGCTAACTCAGTGCAGGGAGCATGTGAAAGGCACAGGTTTCCTCCATTACCGAGGTGATTTTGGTTCATGTGCCTTGCACCGGGTTACCCAGTTTCTGCCGTTTCATCTCCTTTGGGTTACCATATACCTCAGGTTTGGACCACTTCCTCTGTGCTCTGCCATCCATGTTTGTGGACTCCTACTGTAGTGCTTGTTATTTACCATGTGAGAAGTCATGGACCACAGGGAGAAGGCGATGAAAGTTAAGAAATCTCCTTCCAGAAGAAAATGCACATGCTCACTTAAAATGCTTGGTTCACATTCATTTTGGGACTTCCAGAATCACTGATTTCCTAGGCCTTCTACAGATTGTTGACATACTAATTTAAGTTTGCTTACTTGGTTCTGACTTTGCACTGGCCATCCTCCATCCCAATCACAGACATCCAACCTACGCGTTGCCTGGGATCTCAGCTAGTGCCTGCCTATATATGCAAAAACATCCTTCTGTTCTTTCAAGGCTATTTCAATGCCCAAAGCCCTACCTACTTCTTGAGACCAAGCAGTGGCTTCTGGCCCTCCACTGCTTAGCAGTGGCCTTAGCAGAACAATTCACCCTCATGCTGAGTCTCTACAAGTTTCAGTAACTATCTTCATTGCATAGAGTAGGAGAGACCTGTTCAATGTTTGAGTCAGGAATCCATATGTTTTTACTAGTTGTTACTAGTTTGAAACCTTAATATGCTTAAAGGTCCATGTTCCTAAAACAAAATTGTGTTCTAAAGACCCAGTACCAGAGATGACTCTTGTGAAGAATATTTTCTTACTAGTGACTTCAAGAAACATATAATTTAAGAACATAATTTGGAAGAAAAATTCTCTTTGGTAAGATCTGTTGGTCTACAGCTCCATATTTCAAGCACAGAATTGAACTCTGTAGAACTAAGGTAACTGACTTGATAAAAGAGGTTGGTTTAAAGAGATAACTATGTGCTTTGCTCACAAAGATAATGTGGATTCAAGTGAAATTATCAGCAACTCTAAAAGATGGATGCAGATTCTTGATTAAATTAAGCTGTGATTTGGGACCCAGATGCTCACTTAATTGTTAATAAATGGAAGAGCAGTGGCAGGGAGAAAGGATCAGGGGAATCAGTTGATCAGTGCGAATGTTTTCCAAGACTTGGCTTGTCACCAGGTGAAGCTCCACTCTATCACCTGTCGCAGGCAGCTGTTTATAGCTGGAGAGGAGTTTGTCTCATGTGTGAAAGCAAAACCCCAGATTCAGAAGGCAGCTCATTGCCTATGAAAAGTCCTTTGGCCCAGCCAGAGGAAACCAGTATTTCCTTCAGCCACTCATCAGGGTCCTCAACACACAGGATTTGTGAAGTACTGTGGGCTCCAGGCCCAGAGAGTGCCTGTGTGCTGATTCTTCTTTATCTCTCTGTAGCATGCGGCAAGCTGTGCATTGGTGATTGCCATGAAAGCAAACTCCATTGGCTTCATGGCTTTCCCCCTGACTGTTGCTAATTGGCAGTTCCACAAAACTTAGAAACTCTGTGCACAAACATCTTTCTTCAAGTACAGCAACAGGATTTCTGTGATATGCCTACCTGAGTCGTCCCTTACCTGGCAAGGCAAACAGAGATCCAACTCTGTTTGATTGGCAGAATAGCCATAGACATTTTATTCTTAGTTATTGTTAAAACATTTACACGCACCCCTTGTTCAACACTAACCCTGTGGCCCTCTGCTCTACAGGCCTCATTATGAAAAAGATGAATTCGATATTGGATGTAAGTGAGCATGTTGCTCATTTCACCTTGGAGATTGTTATAATGTTCTGACACATTAATTAGAGTTCCTAAGTGCTCCGTGTTCTTACCAATAGAGCTTAGTATTTGTATTGATTTCATTGGAGAAAATGGTTAAAGACACAGTTCTCGTTCCAACAACCATTTTAATACAAATAGAAAAACTACAATTGCTAAAAGCCGACATCCTTGGAACGTTTTCTATGTTCTAGGTGCTGTTCTAAGCACTGCATACATATCCACACATTTAATCCCATTCTGTGAAAGAGACACTATTGTTTTTACCATTTCCAGTGCGCATGCCCTGAGACGCAGACAAGTAATCACTAAGCAGAGGTGATATTTACCATGTGTGAGGACACAGTGTTTGCATATGATGGAAGGGGTAAGCTGATGTTAGTGAGATGAGATGTGGTTTATGGTAAACCCATTCAATAGAGAAAAGGTCTTCATTAAGAACTCCTGGCCTCTAAGTAAAACTTCATTGTCAGCATTTATATTGATGGGGTGTTTTAACTAACACACTTTTCTTCTGGCAAACAAAGACTAGGAGCTTAGACATGGTCAATAACCAAGAATGGATTTTGCCTCCGTTGTATGGCAGTGAAGCTTTATGGGGTTCTCTGGGAGTGCACTAGGGTCATAGCCAAGGAATTTCCTTTCTCTAGTCTGCATTATGCATAGACTTTCAAATAGGAATGCCTGAATCTAATGCTGATGTTCCCTGCCTCATAAGTTAACTTGGACAAATGATTTAACTTCCCAGAGTCTTTATCTTATTCAAAAGTGAGAATACTTCAATCATTAGATTATGGAAATTATTGAAGTAGATAAAAATTACTTAATCTCATTAAGCTCCATGGTTTCCTTATCTATATGAAGCAAATAATTATACCATTAAATAATAAGATTAAATTAGACAATGGTTATAAAAAATGTTTAGTGTAATTCCTCTACATAGAAAATGCTGTATAGGAATAATGCAGTTTGAAGGCTCAGTAAAATCCAAGTGGAGAGAATCTGACCCTCTCTTCTATTTTCAACCTTAGGGATTAATAGCTGGTTTTACTTGCACCTGTTTTTGATTATATTTTAATTTTAACTAGATTTCCATCTTTAGTGGCTATTAACCTACTTTTCTATATCTTTTTATATCTATTATGACTAAAAGTTTCACATATCAGAGCACACTTTGGAGCTAAGATCTCATTAATGAGGATTAAAACAGCTGAAAATTTGGAGAAAGGGTAAAAATTCCCATTAGACCATAAGAATTTCTCTCACTGTCTCAGCTCAAAGCAGTAGGATTCAAATTTCTATTTCTGCTTCAGGAAAAAAAGAGAAAAAAAACAGAAGAATATTTGCCACTTTTATCTTTAGAACTCTCAAATTCACTTTCAATATTAGATGTAGAGAAAATTTCTCAAAGCCCACAGACTAATTCAATTCTGACAAGACTTTTCAGACTAAATTGCAAAGTAATTTAAGATCTCCTTTTAGAGAAAATGCACACATAATTCATAACAAGCTTCTTTAACTTTTCTTCCCTTTTAACCATTTTAAACTCAAGAGTTCTGTTACATTAGAGCTAGAACTTAATGGACCAGAGCCACTAAGAAAACTGTCCAAGGCTTTATTCTGGGCTGAAATTTGTAATTGGTCTTGATATCGTTATAAACTGTATTTCAGCCTAAATCAACCCCTTCATTGTGTTACTGACCACATTTTCAGCCATTTCCAATGTCAGAATTTGGGTGAACCCAGGAAAACTAAGAATACCTTACATCCTTTACATCTGGAGGACCTGGAGGAAGTTGGAACGTACCAAGTCAGTGACCTTTGTGGATGAGTCTCTGAGTCCACATTCTCCCACCATTTAGGGCATGAATTTACTCCATGGTACCGGGCAAGTAACTTTTTCGTTCTATGTTTAAGCATCTCCAACCACAGAGAACTCACCATTGTCTTACAGAATCCACTGCATTTTCATTCAGAGCTAAGAATTAGAAATTCTTGAAATAGAATTTAAGGACTATCTCTATAATATTCTTGCTTTTGGATTGACTCGGCCTTGCCTGCTGGAACCATAATGAATGAGGCCAGCTCTTCCTCCCCATGCTGCTTGTCAGATGCTCAGCACAGCTGTTCCTGCTAAACCCATGGGTCCTCTACACTCTCTTACTTGCCTCAGTCTTCCTCTTTACCCACCTCTTCGTCCCCTGTGGTCTTGTTCACGTGCAACATCCAGGCTGCAGGCAGCTGAGAAGAGATCTGGGTAGTTTCTCCTGACTCATTTCCCTCCAGGCACACTGGCCTCCTGTGGCTCCTCAGACCCCTGGAAGAGCCTGTTTCAGGATCCTGAAGTCTCTCTTCACCTCTTCTCCTTTGACAAACCTGCCTTATCACCATTTCATCCTCTCTCGCTGTTTTACTTTCCTCTCAGTTGCTGTCATTAAGTATCATGTTTCTTTGCTTACCTGTTTATTCTGTTGTCTTCTCCACTAAAATGGAGGAAGTGTGAGGTCAGGAGCTGTGTTTTGTTCCTTGGTGCATCTTTAGTGTTTGGAACAATGGCTACACACAGTAGGTGCTTTTTTTGTAATAAGACACTACCTTGCCCCAGCTGAATTCAAATTTGAGTCCTGCTCCTGCAACCTCTCAGCTTGCTGGGATTACTGGCTGGTGCCATGAGGCCCGACCAAATATTTGTTGATGGAAGAAATCGATTCAGCTTGGGCTGGTATTATTGCTGGTAGTTGAATAATTTTCTTGTGCCTGACATCAAAATGGCAAAAGAACATTTATCAAGGACTTAGAAAATCACTCTGTGAGTATGAATTTGAATTATTGGTGAACAGTCATTAAATGGTCCTCTGGAAGCTGAAGGAGTTAATTAATACGCCTCCCTAGGCACGGGCTTTGCACTCCGCAGGGCCGTTGGCCCTTCAGAAGATAAAACCCTCTGCTTCTAACTCAAGCTCAGTGAACTCCTGGCCTGGACCTCTTACTATTAAGAGAGAGCTCTTCTAACCTCCCAGGGTGCCTGGAATGCCCCCAGTTTCTGAAGTCATTATGCTTTACAGCAGGTTCTCCTGACAGAGCTTCATCAGCCTTTGGCAGAACATAAGCCAGAATAATGGGCAGGCAGATGCCAGAATGAATTCCAATGTGTACACACAATGCTTGGCCCCATAAAAATCAATTCCTTATTCATAATTAAGCAACTTCTCTGAGAAAGGGCAGGTTGGTACAGTTATTAAAAGATAAATAATAGATAAGGATCTACTTGTTTCTTTTTTCTTCTTTAAGCATAGAGAATTTTATTAATATAAAATAAAACTGTAGTTATTTTTCCCCCTCTGGCTTCATTTTTGTTGGTGACACCCAGGCCCCACAGAGCAGCAGCTTTTACAAATGTTCATTGCCTGTCTGTGCCGTGTTACTCCTTGAAAAGATGATGTAGGAGCCAAAGGACAAGGCAAGTCTAGAAGGAGAGAAAGGAAACTAGAAGCGCCCAGGCACAAATGTCACGGGTCACAGGATGTGTTCATCCCATGCGTCTTTTTTTTTGTGTGTGTGTGTGTGTGTTTTGAGATTGGGACTAACGACCTTAGCTGAAAGACAAAAATTTCACTGTAGGGCTTCATACAAAATAAACAAACAAACAAAAAACCAGCAGGATTCCCCAGCAGTGAGAACCGTACACCTGCCTGATGTGATGAATCATACTCATCCCAGAGGTGTGGGGGAAATGGGGACTTCTCTGGAGGACATTCAGTGTTGGCGGTGCTTTGTGCTTCCCCTGTCTTCAGTCAAGTAGAAGAAACTCCAGTAGCATCACCCAAGAGAATAAGACTGCTTGTTTCCCAGGAAGACCCTGTGGAGGAACTGAGGCTGTCCCAAAGTACAGCAAGGGAAGGGAGCCTGTGGATATGGCTCCTCAGAGTGTGACATTAAATGTGAGCCAGGGAACAGTCCCTTCTCTGGCCTACAGAATTCAGAAAGTCAGCTAGAGAAGAACCTGAAGACTCCCTAGGTTAGTGTATTTGGGGGACAGGCAAGCGAGTCTGTCTGACTAATGCTTCATACCCTGGAGGGGGTGCTCAGGCAGGAAGCCCATGTTGAGAAATTTGGAGGTCAGGGGAGGAGCGAGACCAGCGAGATGCCCAAGTGGGCCCTAATCCATGCTGCAGAAACTGGCCCAGAATGTGTGTAATTGGAGCAGATGGGAAGTTGTGTGGCACTGGTAAGAGAGAGTGTTCACAACAAATTAAAGTCCCCCCTCCCCCGCTCTCATTAGGGGTCTGTGAAAGAGGAATCCGGCTGGGACAAGAGTGATACCAGCGACCCCTTTCCCAGCACCAACAGTCTCTAACACCTGGAGGCCCTGGGTCCAGGGGAGGAGGAGAAATGTGCTGCCTCTCTTCCCTTCCACGTCATTCTGCTGATCCCCTAGAATATTCTACAAGGAGAAGAGGAATCCTGCTTTGAAGATTTAGGTTTTTAAGCTAGACTATAGTAAGTTTTAATCACTAAAAGAAATTGAATAGTGGAATTTGACCAAGACATCATTAATGGCATTACTTACCTGGTGTGAAGGGGGATTCAATACAGTGTAGCTGGGAGCAGAAAGTGGAAAAAAGTAAACCACTTCATATTTATGTACCAACTAATCAAGCTCTCTTCAATGAACTGATGCCAATAGTTAGAAACTGTTCTTTTAGGGATTAAAGATTTGGCAGGGAGGAGGAAAGTTCTTCTGTGTGTCTTTGGCTACAGTGTTTTTTTTTTTTTTAATTTTTTTTTCTTTGATTGCTAAACCTATAGAAATTCTGAAAGGGATGCAATGTGTCCATTTACTACTTTTTTGTAAGCTCTTAAATGACATTGATTTCACATTAACAACAAAAGTAAGAGAGAACTAAGGGGTAGAGAGAAAGTTGTCCTAATGGGGCACTGAGAATGACACAAGGACTGCAGGTACTGTGCTGCTGCCAGGAAGCTGCTGGCCATTGAAGGTTGGTAACATCTGAGAAGGAGACTGAGGCAGGAGCATCCCACCTGGACAACTTAGTGAGACCCTGTTTCAAAATCCATACTTTTCTTATATGTCATCACCAAGATATCATCTCACTCACAGCGTCTCTTCTTCCTCCTCTTTTTTCTTTTATTTTTCCTCTGCTCCCCACTTCGTTTTTTTTTTTCATTGCTGGTACTCACTGAGCACTTACTACATGCCACACACCATTCTACATAAAACAATGTGTATGCTAAGGAATTCTGTCCACTAGAGATTCAGACTGACATTCACCAGTCAGTGTGGGAGACGGTTATAAAATCTTGGTTCTGTTTGGATTGAGGTGTTGGTTAGACATCCGGTAGGAAACACTTATTTCAAATCCAAGAACTTAGAGATAGAGCCAGGCTGAGACAGAAATGGATACAGAGGAATGAAAAGGATGCATTTCAGGGAAAATGAAAAGGTGGATCTTTGGAAAAAAGGATGATCACTAAAATAATGACTATGTAGTTTCTTCTAGGTGCCAAACACTATTTCAAGTGCTTTATAAATGTACATGTAATAGCCAAGTCTGGTGCCACAGGTCTGTGATCCTAGCACTCTGGGAGGCAGAAGGAGGATCATGAGTTAGAGGCCAAAGTGGGCAATTTAGTGACTTAGTGAGATTCTGTCTCAAAGTCAAGAACCAAAAACATTGGGGACTTGGTGCTTGGGATGTAGCATAGTGCAAAGGCCCTGGGTTTCACCCCCAGCACTGCAAAAAAAAAAAAAAAGAAAGAAAGAAAGAAAGAAAGAAAGAAAGAAAGAAAGAAAGAAAGAAAAGGAAAGAAAACTTGTTTAATTCCACAGAAACCCCAGGTACCTAATATCATTTGATAGAAATGGAGGCAGCAATGGTTGAGTAGCTTGCTCAAGATCATACTTACAGTAAGACAGAGCTACGTTCTATTCAGATCTCAAATTCAGATTCTACATTCTTTACACTCCCGAAGCTGTAAGGAGCATTGTTATAAACAAAAAATAAGTGTACTGAGAAACACTGGATTCTTGATTATGTCCATGAATCTTTAATGGTGCAGTTGAAAAACAAGGTCATTATTAGTATGATTTTCATCAAAGGAATTTAGGACATTTCATCCGTTTCAGATTTTTTGAATAAAAGAAGTTGCACACACTTAGTTGTGAATGTGGATACAATATGCTGTCATCAAATTGCTTTTTGCTGAGTAGTCCATTCTTAAACAGAATGAATCAATAATAACCTGGACTTACTTCTAAGTTATGAGATGAATATTTAAACACCACTGTATATTCCTGGCCGTAGCATTTTCAAAGGTATCAGTTCCATCCAACTCAAATATGCCTTTCCAGATATCTGGGGATTGTAGACCTGCCTTGACCAGCAGGTGCTAGAAACAGCACCTCTTTCGGGGCCCAGAGAACCACCACTCAGGTTAAAAGATGCTCCAATTACTTTTTCCCTCTTCTCCCTCTGTATTTGCATCTACTAATGGTTCAAGTGTCTCCTCTGGTACAGGGAGATAAAGAACTTCAACTGCAGGAACAATTATTTCCCCTCCCTCGCACTGAAAATGGAAGCATCCGATGTGCGACCCTGGGTTGTTTCCAACCCCAGAGCTCTGCAGCTGCTGCTGCTCCCAAACTCAAAGGCTTAGAGCTGCACCTGGAAACCAGAGCCCAAAGAGATATCTTTTGTCAAGAGCCAAGAGCCTAGAGGAAGAACCTTATAAAATGTTGGAAGTCCAGAGAAATGCACTCTCTGTGGACCACCATGCCGCTACCTCCCTCCCTTGTCTCATTCCTCACCAGAAGCCTGAAGAACACCTCTCACTAAGGATGCTAGACTGTGGCTCACAGCTGAGGCAGAGCCAGTTCTTGTGCCTAGGGCAGACCCTTGCTCATCCCACTGAGGACATTCCTTCACTTCCTGATCCTCTTAATCAAGAGCTCTGAGATAAACACAACACTCCGTGCTCTCTCCTTTGGTCATTTCCCTAGGGTACCTCTCTGGTACCTTCTTCTTTAAACCTACTTTTGTTCATGTATGAAAGTAACTAGTTCTTTCCAACAACATCAAATCTTGCTGTGATGGGAGGACCGCCACAGCCTTCAGCTCACAGTTGGAATCAAGGCCTGGTTCCGTGCGCAGCACTCTGGGTTTTGTTGTTGTGATTGTTGTTGTTGTTGTTGTTGTTGTTGTTGTTTTGTGATTGAGAGGCTTGTAGAAGTTCTTAGCAGGACGATGATTCTGATGATGATAAAACCATCAGTGGATGTGATTTTCAGGGCACATATTCAGTGAATGGCTGTAGGTCACAAGGTAGATATGAGTTTTGAATGTAGCTCATATCCTCATGACATTTCTGGAGCATAAATACTATTGTCATGTCCATTGAACAAGTGTTGAAGCAGGACCTAAGTATGTTGAAGTGACTTGTTCAAGATTATAGAGCCAAGAGATGTCAAATCATTAGCTCAAGAGACGCAAACACCACCCTTCAGGTTGGACTGATAACCCCCAAATACAATACGACCACGTTTAGTCAACATCCAATAAAAATCTTGTGAATGAAGATCCATTTTGAGAGATGCCTAACTTTTCTAAGTCTTATTCTTTCTACATTTCTTCCTTTCTACTTTCTAGTTGCCCCTCTTCCGTTGCATCAGCCTTCATATAGCCTGGCGTATGCCAGGCACCAGGCTGTGTTCTGGGCATACACAAAAGAACAAGACCTCGGCCACACCTAGCAGAGCTGAAGGCCTGGAGTGGAAAGGAAGTGTGAAAGCAGATTCCTGGGGAGCCCTGAATGTCATCTGCTATTGCCCAGGGCAACATACTCTGATTCATGAGCACCAAAAGCTGAATCCCGTGTGCCTTCCTGGTACGAAAATAAAGGTTGTTGTCCTTAGAGTTAGCATGATAATGTCACTCCACATCACGATCTGATGTGGCTTCATGGCTTTTCCTCCCCAAGTGATCACTTTTTAAAGGAAGAAATAAGAAGTCTACACTGTGAACTTCGTACCTATATGATCCTAATTTCTTTTTTCTTTTTGCTTAGTTTCTTATTTCATAAAAAGAAAAGAGGGAAGGAGAAAGTAATAATAATACCATCTCTATTTATCTCGTGAGAATAAAATTAAAAAGTTATAATGTAAGTATAAGAGGACTAAATATTATGTAAATGTAACAGCTTTTGTGTAGTCTAACATGGAATTAAAGACTAAATGATGTTGCACATTCTGCCTTATATTATAGCCTGAACTTGCCTGCCTCCCTGGCTTTCCTCACGCTCTTTCTCCTACATGAAGTTCTCTTCCCATTCCTTGTTAATTTGATACCTTACCAAAATATTACCTATTTTGTTTTAAAATAGTGGACCTTCTTTCTTTTATATCATAACACATGGGGTATCTGTTACAACATATTTAGCATCAGACTAGAGCTGTTTGTCCACCTAAGTATTCTGGTATGCAGTGGCAGTAACAAAATATTTGTTGAATCATATTCTGCACCCACTGCATACACCTTGGGGAGATTTTGGGCAGTAAATTCAGTGGGCAGTTTCTGAGGCTCAACGGCAGTTAATCCTATCCTTTCAGATGAGTCTAGCATCAGGGTGAATAAGAACTACAGACTATGGGATGGGCTGGCAGAAAATAGTATTTCCCAAATGCAGACTGTGAGTCAGCGGAGCTACCCGGATGAGTTTAGGTGGTGCACTGATGAACCTTTTTGTTCAGATTACATTCACATATATTAAAAATATATTTGTTACATCATCAAACTTACGATGTCATAAACATTCTTTAAGAAAACCTTTGCTTTTGAATAAAATGAGTATTAAAAGAAAAACATTACATAAATAATAATACAGAGTGTTACCAGATCATGCAGTGACAGTGTTCCAAGTTCCAGATCATCTGGACAGAGAAAAAACTTCTGATAATGTGGAGGCAGAGGGAAGGATAAAGAGATGCCTGATTCATGGGTCAGATTTCCTGGTCGCCACCCCATTATTATTTACCAGGCTCTGTTACTGTGGGAAAAAAAAAAAAAACTTTGTTTGAAAAAAGAATAAAATGGAGTGCCTTTTCATCACATTGCCTCTCTATTCGAATGAAGAAATGCACTGGTGAATTGGTGTGGGAGAAGGGACCTCATCAAGCCTTGGGTACCTACCAGCTTCCTAGAGGCTGTGGGATTTTACACCTTTCTTTAGGATTGGCAGGTACAAGGGACCCAGATGTGGGCTTGCCTTTCCTTTTTTCCTGCAAAGTGTAACACTTTACAGAAAGAAAAACACTTCAAAGGCAGTGCCTTCCTCGCATACATTTCAGGGCTCCATTCAAGACCCACATTTATCTTCCTTATCCAATTACAGGATCAAAGCAGAAGTGTTTGGCCTACTTTGAGGGTTTAAAGACATTGAGGGGAGAAACTAAGAACATTTAAATTACTTTCTTTATGCCATGTATTTTTCCTATAGGGGAATTGGAATCTGGTCTCTGGGTTTTCCTAACTAGTCTCTGGGTTCCAAAAGCCAGGTCAGAGAGTTAACATGCTCTAATCATCCGGCATGAAAGAGTCAGTCATGTCTCTGTAAAGTCCAATCGAATCCCAGCCCGTCTGGTGTGCTTTTTGTTCTCCAGACTGCTACAAAGTCTTTTCCAGATCACTGCCAAATTCCTGAAGTTTTTTCTGATTAGTTTTATAAACCCTGTGTTAAAATTAAAACTGCAAAAAAGCATCTAAAAATGCCTCTAAAATGTTACTTCATCCACCTTTTGCCCACATCTTCTCATTCTAATGCTCCAATATGGACACCGTATTTCCTGAAAGAGAACACACCTGTTCTTCATAGGAACAGTCTGGGATTTGGGGCCCTGGAAGAAGTATATACAATGCTCTCAAAAACATTTAAGTGAACAGACTGCCTATTGGTGGATGGATTTTCCTCTATGAAAGTAAATCCATTGGCAGTCACTGGGATGGAGGATAAAAGATGACCTTGGGCAGCTGCTGCCATTTGTTGCTGTGGGAAAAGGAGGGTTTTGTCTCTCCCCAGGGGTTAATATTGTGATGTTCTGAATGCCACCAGGCTCTGTTTCTGGAGGGCTACACTGGAGAGCACGAATGCTTTGTGGCTTATGACAGGATCACGGCAGAATATTTTGTGCACGCTGTGATTTGTATCGCCCATTTGTGCACAGGCCATAAAAGTGCACTTTTTATCAGGAACATTTGTGAATATATAACAGCACTGAAGACATATGGCCACTAAATAATTCACAGTTATCTATCTTCTCGCAGATTCCTTATACACCTACCACGTTTTAATGCCTAGTTTGCTTAGAAACAATATTCTTTACAACCCTTCCAATATAAAAATGTTTACTGACTGGCAGCAATATATAGATACCGTGGGATTGGACTGTAAGGAAGGAGAAAGCTTACTCTTTTCTCTACCACTCGCCTTCATGTTTTTCCCTCAACTTCTCTGTCCAGCACCCAGCCTTACAGGGGAGGGTGCCTGTCCTGAAGGACTACCAAATTTGATGTGGGCCATCAGGTTGAAGTCACCGACTAACCTGCCTTTTTCTCTTGGCAGTTCCATATCCATTTACAGTCCCAAGGAGAATCCGAATGCATTCGACACGGCAGCGTTCTTCCGGTCTGTGGGGAATTTCCTGGGGATCTTCGCCGGCTCATTTGCAATGGGGTCTGCTTATGCTGTTGTCACAGCACTGATATCCTTTGTCTGTGTATGAAGAGCTTGAGACTGTCCAAAACAACCAGTGTCCATGGTATGTTTCTGAGGATGAAACGACCTTCAAGTCAGTAAATGGCAAGATAGTTTGGTTCAAATTTGACCCAGCGCTGATGAAGCCATCCTTGTCCTTAGTGGTCAATCCCAAGAGGCAGAGTTTGGTGCCAATAGCAGAGGGAGCCAATATTTTTTCCAATGTCATTTGCTGCCCTGTTAGTATCTGATATTGGAATATTCAACACACCTTTAAAGAAATTGTCATCTAGGAAAAGTTGTGGATAAGGAACATTAGGAGTGACTACACTAGGGACAAAAGGAAGAGCTGAAGATCAAGGGTCACAGATAGGTTAGATGACCTGAGGGCAATGTACCAAGTATCTCTGCCTAGGTAATATGTGTCAATTTCCAGATCACAGAGTTGGCCAAGCCAAAGATCACTGTAGGTCTAAAAGACATGTATAGCATGTATATTGAACCCGTGATGTACCGATTTTTTGGCCCTCATTTTCTCATTTGTTTTGAATGAAGAACAATTGGCTCATACATAGAATATATTGTTGATGTATATGAGGAATAAAACTTCTTTTAAATTTTTTATTTTTCAAAATTAACACAAAAAGAGGGCAAAAGTGTTGGATACCTGGTCAGTAGCCACTTTTAGAAAGAAATCTACAGGAAGAGCAGACCTGAAGTGTTTTCCATAACTCAGTATTTGTGTCACTGGATTCATTCTTTTTAATTAGGGAGTGGAGAGGATAGATGGAAGGGTTTCTACAAGATCTGAGTCAGAGAAAGAAGGTGATCTAGTGGGATGTTTACCTAGAATAGTTAGATGAATCAAAGCCAGAGTTGAGAAGAAAAGCCTCAAGGCCAGTGTCAAATGCAAGGGCTCAGTGGAAGCCAGAGAGAAGAAGCACAGTAAGAGACCAAGGCTAAAGATGTCAGAGGAAAGAGTAGGCTAGAGTCTGCCAGAAGGTTAAGACCCAAGGCAGAAAAAATATGATGTAGGGGTCTTTTTTCATAAAGACTGCCCCACAGATTCACCAAGAAGTGGCTAAAAGGCTTAGTTTTACTGTAAGTGTCTATAAAGAGTCAAAAGGTAAGTGAAACATGACGTCTGCCATTAGTAAGAGACAAGCTTGCAAAGGCAAGCACAGCACTGAGAGTTGGCTAGAAAGTGAGTGCCAAAGCACACATAGCTGATTAGGACTATGAAAAATCCAGAAATGAGGCTGTGAGTAATGACACACACAAGTAATTGAAGCATTCTTGGAAAGCTGAGGTAGGAGGATTGCAAGTTTAAGTCCAATATTGCCAATTTAGCTACTTCACAAGACCCCTATCTCAACATTTAAAGAAAAATAAATTTTAAAAAGGAGTGATAGGGTTGTATCTCGGTGTGAAGGCTCTGAACTATCTCTAGTACAAAAAAAAAAAAAGTAGTAGAAATAAGACTATTGCTATTAGGACTGTAAAAATCCAGAGATGCGGCCATTATTTTAGAAAAGTCCAATAGGTTCCTGGTCAACCACATTATTCTGAAAAGTAATTTGAAAAGTGATATTTATGCAGAGTGGGACCTAGGGACAGCTTAAAAGGTAGCCAGGATGTGGGCCACATACAGTAAATTATTTAGGAGGTAAGGACAATCACTCATTATGAAGGGAAGCATCAGGAAGGAGACCAGTGTCTAGAGGGAAAAATCTTCAGGACTTACTGATCAGTTGTTTATAAGGTAAAGATGAGAAGACAAAGCCCCGATGAAAGTTTTTACTTGAAGCCCTTGGAAAATGGCACCTTCATTGGCAGAAATAAAATAGGGCAGAAAAGGTAGTGTTGGATTTCACATCTAAAATCAATGGTATTGCCAAGCACTTATGATAGGCCAGGCACCCTACTACTTGTTTTACATACGATACCTCATCCAGTCTTCTCAGTGATCACATCACCAGTTACTCTTTGTACTGGACACTGAAACTTAGAAAGGGTAAGTTATTGCCAAGGTTACGCAGTCAGTAAGAGTGTTTGAATTAAGAGTAGATCATTCTTCTAATAATACTTGCTATTTTTTGTTAGTCATTAGTTAGAACTGTGGTAGAGGTCACAGGCTGTTTAGAATAAAGTAACAATGGTGATGATAGGAACATTCAATGAATGCCTAACATATGCCACATCTTTTATATGGACCTCAACATTTTCATCAACTTTACAAGACAGGTTACTATTATCCTCACTTTACGTGTAAGGAAACTGAGTTAACGAGATTAAGTGGCTCAACCCATGTCATGTATCAGTCATAATGAGCACAGTAATAATAAAATCATCTAGCCTTATTGAGAGCATCACCATATTGCCCCAAGAATTTTGCATGGGTTGTCTCTGGTAGCTTTTACAAGAACACTAGTCAATAGATACTAGTATTACTCCAATTTTACAGCTGAAGAAACTCAGACATTAAGGTTAACAACTTGGTTGTGGCCATCTGGCTAAGGCATCTCAGATCCAGGACTGAAACACAGGGTTTTCAGCTCCCAAGTCTGCACTAGGTGGAGAGGATGAGATCAGAGCTCTTCTCAGCCTGGTTTGAGAAGAAGGTATGGATACAGAAGTAAATAGACTCATAAAAACAAAACACTCCTGGAGACAGGAAATCTGATGTGAGACTGGATCACTTCTGGAAGAAAGGAGATAGAGATGAGGGTGGGAAGAGGAAGCTCAGTTACAGTCACATGACCAATAGTGACTCACTGAGTGGCTCTGATGAGGTCTGAAAGCAGGCTGTGAAGGAGTCAGGCAGACACTACTGTTTCTTCCACTTTAACACACGTCAGTGGGTTTACATACCAGTGAGGTGCCTATTTTCATGTTCAAGTCCAAGTGGTTATAGTGACCTTGGACCCAGGAAGAGGCCTCTTCCAGGAGCCACACTCTCAACCATGATGTTATTCTACTTCTAATTGCCCTGTGCTTTCTAAGCTTTACAGAGCATTTTTTTCACATCTCGCCATTTTTCCACACTGTGGAAATGAACATTATTCTTACTGCCAATTCACACAGGATAAAGATGAGGTTCAGAAAGGTTAATATACTGCTTAGAAATCACAGAGCCAGTGACCAGTGAAGCCAAGAATTGGCCCCAGATACTCCATGCCAGAAGCTGTGTTTTGGCTTCCCTGACCTGCTGCCAACCTTCTTTTAATGTAGAATTTACTATAGATTTTGTTCTAGAAGCACAAAAATGCAACCTGATCACATTCCTTTTTTTTTTTTTTTTTTTGGTCTGAGCATTTCATGCCTAATTGGACAAAATTGCATGTAATTTTCTCCCATCAATCACATATTCCTAATCATTTGCCTATAACCCACCTTTGCCCAACTTGGGTTACTATCCCTTTGTTGTATTTGCAACTTACAGATTACTACGCAAGAGTCATCCCTGCCAAGAATGAACCATTATCTGCTCAAGATATCTTGTCTGACCTAGAAATAATACACCTTCTCTCCGTCCTTCTGACATATACCAACAGGGCAAGGGAAGCTCTCCTATTACTGAATATAACTGTTTCACCTGACCCTATTTCCATCCTTATGAAAAAAAGTTCCACAGGGCTGTCTGCAAATATCACCCCCATCTATCTTCCACGCATTGCACGGGTAGCATCTGTTTCCAGCCATATTCTTTTTTGCTTTGTTTTTGTACATCTACTGCAGTTCTCCTAAGGAGCAAATCCCCAGAGCTGAGGCAAAATTCAAGAGGCTTTAGGCTGTAATTTACTGGTTTTACACTTTTAGTAGATTTTTTTTTTTCCTGAGCAGAGGTTAGAATTTGGGGCAGCATGTTCAGCCTCCGGTGATGCAGGGAACACATGCTTGTTTTCAAAACAGGGCCCACAGGAAGTAACACCCTTCCAGTCAGCCTGAAAATCAGTCTTTTCCTAAAAAACTGTAGTCAGTAGGTTGTTGTATCTCCTTGACACAAAGATATTTAACTGTAAAAGCAGTTGTTTCCCTTAACACATCTTTGTCACTTGACCAAATTTACCAAGCTGTGTGAGTTCCCGCTGCTGGAAACAGGCCTGTTTTTCCTCCTTTCTTGGAGTGCCTTCCTGTCTGCTGAGGCCGCTGGCCTAACAGGTCAGTACTACATGTCACACTGGGAGCTCCATGTGTAAGTGTGTGTGTGGGAGCTCCATGTGTAAGTGTGTGTGTGTTTGTGCAGTGTGTCCCTGGATGTGTGTTCTCCTCCCTGACCCAGCAGGAGGTGAAATAAAATCTCTCTTGAATAGTAAATGTGAGTTTGTATCAGTCAGCCTCCCTGGAGCACCCCGCAGAGAAAGAATAATAATTCATTCGTTTTGTACAAAATAACTTGAGAATGTGTCCAACATGCTCTTTGGTCCTTGCTGGATGGGAGGGGATATTGAAATGACTGTATGGCTTTACAAATGAAAGCCTCCGCTCGGTGTGAAAGAACACACATCCTTGCTCTGTGGAGGAGAAGAACAGGTTTCCAGCAGCACTGGCCAGGGTGGGCAGCCTTACTAGGGTGTGTGGCTGTCCGTTCACATTAGCGTTGATGACCATGTGCACATTGACCAGTCTGAAAACAAAGTAAATGTCTCAGTTCTGCAGCTTGGTGTCTCTTAGAATGTCTACATGAAGTCCTCTAAGGCAGAACACCTGACAGAGAGCGCTGTCTCAAAGTTTCAAGGACCATGGATCCTGGGATCTGGATCCTGCAGTTAGATTGCCTCGCTGCACAGGGAGGGTTTGCACTTGGGTGGATGTAATGACTGACGGGGCTACTCCTTGTAGAAGAACCACTGGGTTCCAGCAGACATCAAAGGTACCCCTCTCCTAGATCCCAATTCTCGGCTTCTTCCAGGTTTCAATCCTGGCACTCTCTTTGCCTACTGTTTCTTAACTGACATCCAGGTGGTGAGAATCTCCACTGAAGTGTTAGCCAATCACAAGAAATGTCTCCCTGATTGTTTTCATTGTAGCAGGCAATGTTTAAAGTCTACAAAACAAATGGTAATAAAAGTTGACATAAATTGAGGGTGTATCATGAGCCAGATGGTGGTTAGTTGTCTCTTATAGATGATCTCACTGATTTGTAAAATTACTGAAAGTGAGAGACTCCCATTTACTCAGACAAAAGTGAGCGAAGGAGCTGGGATTTAGACCTGCACCTGAGGAATGTCAGGTAGACCCCCACAAATGGAATGACAGTTTGGGCACTAGGGACCTCTCTCGTTCATCTGCTCCTGAACTAGTTTGAGCTCTCCTGTGAATAGTGAGGCAAATAATTTTTGAAATTATGGTCCACTGACCCAACTTTACTGCAGAAGAGCACAGGCCACACTATTTCCACTGGCTTTAAGATTGTTTCTGGTGGCACAGAGAGCTCGCGTGCTGTTTTCTGTAATTAAGACTACATGACCAGCCTCTACCCTACTCATTCCTATATCCAAATTATTTCAATACAAAGGTTGTTTTAGTGTATTACCTTGTTATTAGGGTGGTTGCTAGTGAGCTTGTGCAGTCAAGAAAAAAATATCATTGTATCCCTTAAATAAAATAATGCAGGGAAACCAATCACATCATAGACAGGAAAAATTTTTATTCCCTCTTCTCATTCTGTGCCCTGTTTAGTACTTAAATCACTATAAAAGGACCAAAGTAATATTAACAATAAGAATAAATGTTTGACCTTCCATAAAGTTAAAGTATCTTAACTTAGCTAATGTATTTATTCCACTATTGAAGTTGTAATAAATACAGACCACACACACACACACACACACACACACACACACACACACGCGCACGCACGCACACGCGCACACACACACACACACACACACACACACAGGTTGTCTAAGACTTATACATTTTTGTATAAGAAATTTGCCTTCCTGTTTCCAGGTCCATTTCAACATGATCTTGTTCTATTAACTGCTTTAGTGGTTATAATCACTAGAAACTGTGTGAGTTACTAAGGTATCTTTGCCTTTCTGTGTTACCACCCTTCCAACCAGACATCCTCATTGAGTACCATGTAGGCTATCTGAGGAGACAGCCTCATAGGATGGATGCAGGTGTGACATCCTAGTAGGCTGACCCAAACACCCACGATTGTGCCCAGGGACAGACTAATTCCTGGACAGTACTCTTTATCTTTAGGCAATACACCTAGTAGCCATTTGATATAAACCAAATTCTATGTATGAACATTTTCTGATTCAAAATACCAAGCCTGCTTTTTGCAAATTACTTATGTGTTTATTTGCTTATTATTTAATCCTTGCTTATATCCAAATTGGATTTCTGACAACTCGTAACATGAGCCATACATACCATGGGACCTTTTAGTTGAAGGTAAACACTCTAGTGTTCTGGGATATAGAGTTTTCTGCAAAATTAGGCAGCTGTTTGTTGCTATACTTTGGCAATGAATATGGCTCTGAGCTTTCTGGAAACTAAAGTCAAAAAGGGAATAAGACAAATTACATAGGAATAAAAAATTATAAAAAGAAGATACTCAAAATGAGCCAAAAAAATTCTGGTACTAAAATTTTAAGAGACCATATAACATGTGTTCTAACACAAAGGATTTTGGACATCAGAATGGAAAATATGTTTAATAATGATTTTGGAGAAAGTGGAGATCTGGCCATTGTGGAGTCATTTATCATATGAATCTCAGTGGAATCCAAGGGCGTGGTATGAAACACTGTTCTCTAAGCACATCTCAATGGAATCATGAAATCTTTTTAATTCTAGTCCATGGGTAAACTAGTACATTGTAAAGCTAAAGCATAAAAAAAAAATTTGTTAAGAGCTTAACAAATAAATCTACAACAATGAATACATTTAATGAGGACAAAGTGAGCTGTTGTGGAGGTAATCATGGTGCTTGTTTGTTCGGGACTCAACCACAGCTCATCCTCCAGCCCTGGAGGTGGGGGGACATGTAAATGCACAATGGTCTCTCAGCAGAGCACCCAAGCACTGACATTTCAAAAATGGGTCCTCATAAATGTCCATTCCCTGGGCAAGATTCTTGGCCTGGTAACTCTGTTTCATCCTTTTATAGGTTGCTTCTTTGAATTGAATTTTAATATAAAATTTCTTTTAAAAAAAGATTTCTTTTGCTTTAAACAAAGCATATTTACTTATAAACAGTATGTTTTTATATTTGTTCTTATTCCTTTGGCAATAATATACATTCGTTGCAAAAATTTTAGAACTAAAGATTCACAGGAAGAAGTACAGTTAGTAGTAATTATATTCTTCCTACTAATAATTATTGGTAATATTGGCTGTGTTCATCTAGTTCTGTATACTATACATATTCAAATATATACATATACATGCCTACACATGCTCAAGTACTTATATATACCTAAACATATACATGCTTTCATGCACGGGTATAAAGTTGTACTTCTTTAATTTTAACATAAGTTTTTTCACTCAGAAATTTATAGTGAATATTTTTCATGACATTAAATATTAAATCATGTGAACTTAGTATAAGATATCCTAACAACCTTTTGATTGTGTACAGTTTTTAATATTATCTCAGTGATAAAGTTTAAACCAAATAGAAGGATTTTTTGTTGTTATATAACTGTCCTAAAAAGAAACATTTAGGTTATCTGGAACGCTACATTTTTAGGGTTTTGGAGAGATTTGTCCAGGTTGTCCTCCAAAAGCTAGGTATCCTTTCTTGCTTCCGCAAACAGTATGAAGAAAAGCTCATTGGCTCACATTGTCACTGCCCCAAAGTATGTTAATTACCACTAGTCTGATAATCAAGTTCCTTTTCCCTCCGGTTTACATTCAGTGTGTGTGTGTGTGTGTGTGTGTGTGTGTGTGTGTGTGTGTGTGTGTGTATTTTTTTCTTTCTTTTTGGCTAGAGAAAAGTGTTTTAATTGCATGTCAATATTTATTAGGATTTCTTCTTTGGTGAGCCACCTGTTTGTGCCCTTTGTCCCTTTTTCCCCATTGAAATGTTATCTTTGTCACATTATATCTCAATCACTCCAAAATTAACCTTATGACTGTCATACGGGCTATAAGTATTCTCCAATTTGTACTTGTATCTTTTAAAATATGTTACTTTTGGAGGGTTAGGGAGCATGATTAGTAGAGACATTTTAAGTACTATGTGGTTAATTTTATTTCCTCCTAGAAAGCCTGAATGTTTCTTTAATAATAATAGATGTCTTAATAGTTTTCTGATTTTATTTTTGACTGGAATTGAACTGGAATTTTTAAAATATGAAGTATAATAGGGGTTTGGCTTTTCTTTTTTATCCCAAACAACAAACCACTTGTCCCAGCAGTCAACAAACTTTACCTGTAATGTAAAAGATCTATGTGTGCATACGCATATGTGCATGGATATTCTGAGCTTTCTGGTGTCCTGATGAGCTTTTGATCTTCACTGCCTTAATTATTCTCATGATTCTTTATAATATCTAATAAATGAGTCTATCGTTTACCTCCACATTTCAGAAGCTTCTATGCTATACTCACATATTTATTATTCCAGATGAACTTGAAAATAATTCTGCTAATAACTTTCTCAAACAGAAAATCACTTTGGGAATATGATCAGGGGTGCATTAAATTTTCAGATTAATTAGAAAAGAAGTGGTGTTTTATGACTGTGAGTCTTCCCACCCAGGTATATGTTATATCTCTTCATTTTGAGTCATACTGTATGACTCTTAATAAGTTTTTAGATCTAAAAAATGTTTAAGTATGATTTTAAGTACTTCATACTTAACGGCATTGTAACAAACAGGTACTCGTGTGTGATAGCTTCTTACTGGTTATTGTTTATATACGTGCATCTCAATTTCCACAGTTTGATTTACTCTCTGTTGTTCTTAGATGTAGAACTTGAACTGCTGGATAGAATTAGGATTGATGGGCAGAAGTTAAGATGGCCTTCACCTCTCTGAGGGCTTTATCAGCACCAACAGGATGGCTGGCCCATCCTAGGTACGCAATATTTTTGAGCAATCAAATGAATGCATTTAGCTCAATGAAAGGAAAAAAATAAAACTCCCAAGTCTGAATAACCATCTGTGGCCCAGGCTTATGTGTGTTTCTGTGTCTGACAGTATCCTTGCAGTTCCTTTATATCCAGTGATGAGGAAATTCCAGAGTAGATCCATATAGCAAGTAAATGTTATATCATGTGTTGAAATTAATCTATCCCTTTATTTTCTCAGCTATTAACTAGAGATAAAGACATGGAGGCACAAAAGGAAGAGCTGCCAGTGGAGGAAGATGAGGGGCAGGGGGTGGCTTGGGCTGCCCAGCACCCACTCTCACTTTCACTGTAATATAATTCTTATGTTTCTTAAGGAACCCTTCCCACATACCGTGGATGACATTTTGTTAATTAAGACATCCCACCTTCCCATATTAAAGAGAATGAGGACATCTGCAGCCCTGTCAACTAGACACTCTTTTTCTAGTATGTGGAACTTTGGGAGGACATGTAAGTGCTGGCACCTGTTCTTCCCAAAAGCAGAGCCCTGCTGAGATCTTCCATTCATTCTTGTCACTGGGTTTCTGGGGCTGTCATGGTGCCTCTTCCCTGAGAGCTTCACACTTCCTTTCAATGACTTTATTTCTTTATTAGTTATGGCGGCTGAAGTCTTCTTAGGTTGCTTACAAACAAATAAACCTAAATGACATCAAGGAAAGAATAATCCACACATATTTCACCAAAAGAAACATTGTAACCTGGTGACAGATTGGAAAGGAAGCTGAGTTCAAAAATGTCACAAACCCTAGGTGGGGATGCTCAGGACCATCTTGTGCCAGATGCGAGCCTAGAGACAAACAGGCAGTTTGTGCAGCCTTCGTTAGCTTTGTCACTGTAGCTCTTCACGGGATCGTTATGACTCGCTCATCACCGCATCGCCTGCTTTCGCGTTCAGTTGGTACTAATTTGATGATGATCATTTGATTTATCTCGATCATCTTTTACTTCAAGGGCCACATTTGCAGCCACCTCCTCTCAGTCTCTTGGAAATTGCACCTGCAAATGTTCAATAGTCAGCCTGAAGAACTGGGTTTTATGAAAACAAGTGCCTTTTAGACATGCAAATGAAAGCTGGCATCCCTATTACCCAGAAGTCTGATTTTCTGCTATTGGAAATTTACAAGTGCCATTTGAGAAAACTTTCATCTAGGAAGACTAGGCAGGGTATAAAATGCAAGTGAAAAGCCTTTCTAAGGGATGACAGGATGTACATAGAAATGGACTTCAGGGACAACCTAAGAAGAGAGAATGTATCGAGATGTGTCTGCCCTACTTACAAAATCAGCCACTGAGGAATACACTTCTGGTTTCTGGCTCTTCGGCTGATGTGCTGAGGGACAGGCATAAGTCATTCTATTAATTGGTGTCTCATTTTCTTCACTGCTAAGGGAATAGGATTTTATTATTTTCTGATGGAAGTGCACTGTATACATACAGAATGTGGCTTTTGAGTACATACATGACCTGAGTTATTCTCTCCATGAGGTATCTGGTATACTGTCTCCTTGATTTCTGTCCAGGTAGAATTGCTATTGTCCAGAGGCCTGGTTTCTAAAAGTCATTAGTTGAGCCACTATTTTAAGTTGAGTAGTGGTATGTACAGCATAATCTCGAATAGGATCATGTCTTGTCACAGAAGTTGCTTTTCAGTTTGTAAAGATAACCAGAAAGCACAGCTGGAAGGGTTGTTTGAAAATTCATTTTTATAATGTATTTCCCAGCTGAGACTTTGGGGTCAGGTTTTTTGCCAGAAGCCAACTTTCAGGAGCTGTCATTAAACACCTGAAGAGTAAGATTTCTAATGGCAACACTGACATCACGTTTAATGATCTCCCAGCTCCTACGTGCTCCTATACTGAGGGTAGCTTCCATTTTTAGATTTCTAGGGCCTATTTTATGTTCCTTGGAAGCAAAGTATGAGAAAAGGAGCCACTGGCACATCCAGTTTTCTCACAAAAAACTTAAACAATATACCCCACTATGTACTTAGCTTAAAATGATTTCCATCTTTAAAATTTTTATAAAAGTTGTAAAGGGAATAATGTCATGATCATTAAGCAGTGCTGTTGGGAGTTTTTAGTTTTGTTCTAAAGAGTAAAAACCTGAAACAAGTTTTAAATGCTGAAAAGAAAAAAAAAGTAACACTGTGACCCATTCTGTGGGGAATTGACCAAGGTGTCTCAAGTAAAAAAGTTCTCAGCACACACTTGTTGAGTACAACACAAACAGCGAAATCCCCTCCATCGTGTCACCTGAGCTTGTTCTGTTGGTCTGCAATCACAAGGACCTAATTCCACTGTCAAAATAGAAAAGAATGGCATGCAGAATCTCAGGCCCAGTTAGCTGTCAGCTCAGCTCCTAAAAGGCGTTAGTGGAGTAAGCCGTAAGGGAAAAGATAACTTGGGAAAGTCTTCTTCACAACAGAGCAGAAACTAAGATTTTCAAATGACAAGAGCTACTGAATAGGTAGAGACTTCGACTCTATCTGGGTAAGGAAATGACTCATTACTTGTAATCTGCATCATTCCTTAGATTGGCAGACATTGGTTTGAAAGTTTTCAGAAGTGAAAGCATCTCACTGAGCATGCTGCTGGTGCGTTGCGTGACTGGGTGGGGGAATACGCCTGGGGCTCCCTACATAACACAAATTACCAGGAGGAAAGTTACTTTGAACTATTTCTCAAAACAAATCTGGCCATTTTCATCTTCTCAGTGCATGTTGGTGAGCAGTATCTCGTAGCTTAAAACTAATCTTGCTTTCATGTTGACAGGACTACGTGACTCCAAGTTAACCCACAGTTCACCAACAGATGAGGAATTACGATTGTTTGCCAAGCCAAAAACAAAACCTGAAGGGTCGCATATTAGGCATCCAAGTTGTAGAAATAGATACCCAAAATTCTCAGGGGTGGGCGTTAGTTAACCAGCACACTCAAAGAAGGGCAAACACACAGTGATGCTATCGCAGTAAACACAGGTGTAGAGCACATCTCCTCCATAACAACTCATTAACTCACACCTGCACTTTCTTGAACCGAATTGCTCTCTTCGTTTCAACATTCAAACAGCCTGTACATGTAAGTAAAATAGGGGGTAGATTTTCCCCACGTCTTCACTGTAAATGGTCTTAGCCGCTCTCTCACATAGAGACATAGAGAAAAGAGGGATTTTTCTTTTTCAGGAACACATAGTCTGCATAGGCATGTAGAAATTTGTCACGGAAGGATACAAAGGCCTAACAGGTGAGAAGAAAAGGAAGGCTAACATAGTTACTCAGTGACTGTGTCAACTGGATCAGTGATTTATTCACCAAAATAAGGAAAGTGCGTAAATGAATACATTCAGTAGGGACACACAGGAATTGGTTCATGCGAGGACCTTTGGGATCCCACACAAGTGTGGAACATCCACATGGCAAGGTACAGAGGGAAACGGGTTCTGCACATCTGGACCCACGGGGCTAGAGAATAAGGCAACTGCTGAAAAAGTGTTAGTCGACTCCAAGGAAATGTAAAGGCAAAGGGGCTAAACCTGAAGCATGCCAGAACTTGAGATCTAAATGTAAAAGGATTTTTCGTCTTCAGATCTCGAGCTAATTTGTATAGTACTCTCTTCCAAGTTTAGAAGAATTACATAGAGGATCTTTGTTGTTCAGTGAATGGACATTTATAAACCTTACAACCTAGGCATGGACCAACATTGAAATACATATGTATATATGCGTTGGAGATGCTAGAAATAAGAATAGAGTTTTACAGGTCTGGAGGAATGGCTCAACAGTTAAAGTGCTTATCTGGAAAGTACTAAATCAGGCGCTAAGTACTCAAGTTCAATTCCCCAGCCCCACTTAAGCCGGGCATGGTGGCACACACCTGTAATCCCAGTACTCAGGAGATTGAGGCAGGAGGATTGCCGTGAGTCCAAGGCCAGCCTGGGCTACATAGTGAGTTCAGAACCAGCCTAGGCTACAGAGCAAGACCCTGTCTCAAAAAATAGAAAATAAAAAATACAGTTTTATACTGTTTTCTGTACTAATGTTCTTATATTCCACACACTCATGATTAATCTGTCGTGGAGTTGCCAACTATGGTAAGCTAGGAAGTAATTGCACTCTTTGGAGACTTGGACTCTTGTTCAGTCCTTGAAGGAATAATTTATTTTGTTAAATCTTTGGCTTCTCACTTCCAAGTTCACTTTCAGCAGTCGTAGGAAACCTGTCAGAAATGTCTCTTTTTAGTGGATCAAGAATAAATAAAAATGTGGCATGAGAAAATAACCCATCCACCTTAAAACCTCTCGGGAGAATGTCTCAGAACAAGACACATTTTTTTCTTTCTTACTCTCTTTCTGTGTTCAAATGATATAATCAATATTTCCTGTCTAAAAATGCAATATTCTCCAGTCTCAGAAGCCCCTCAAGTTGCATTGAATATCAAAGAAAAGCAAGGGCTCTGTATGACAGATGTTTATTTTTCTGCTCCATGTCTGAAGGCTTTATCAACTTTCAATGAGAAAAGAACTGTGTAATAATGTAATCAGTAACAGAGACTGTAGGTGACAATAGTCTTGAAGAGAACTTTTATATATAAAAAGAAGATGGACTTTGCCTCTAATCATTTCATAAAACATCCATTTTGTATGTGAAGATCAAAAATTAATCCGCTCATGTTCTCTTTGCAAAACAAATAAATATTTCTTAAAATAGACATTAATTCCTTTGACAGACCTACATTTGAGCACTTGATATCTGTGGGGTTCTGTTATGGACTGACACAATACAAAGAAGAAGTAGCATACACAGCCCTTGAGAACTAGGTCAAGGGGGGATAACTGGGTAATCTATTGACAGGAAGTCAATCTGGATCTGCAAAGCCCTGTGTAATTATATATATATATATATATATATATATATATATATATATATATGCAGTATATGTGCATGACTTGAAGCAATGTAAAAGCTATTCCATATATATATCACAGATATTTAAAACTGCAAGAGGCTTAGAGGCTTCCTACACAATGTTTGTCAGAACTTTTGGGGAAAAAATTAAGCTTTTAATGCATAGTATGCTTATATATTTGTTAAAATTTGTCAACTATGAGAGTAATTATATTACTTCAGAATATACAAATATGTTGATTAAAATTATGAGGTTCTCATGTTTCCTTCCACTCTCTGGTGGATTATTTTATACTTCAATTTGAAGACCACTACTGAGGACCACCTTCCATAGTGTAGTGAGAAGACAACAGTGGACCAGACAATGGATTTAAGTTGAGAAGTCATCTAACTAGCTAAGTGTTTGAACGTGACCAAGGAGATTCTAGGTCTCCTCACTCCCGCTGTAGTACATTATTTCTTGCGTAATTTATAGCCACACATCAAACCTTCATTTAAGCAAGCAAATAGGATCAAAAAGTAGGAATCACAGACAGAAGCATAAATGGTATTCTGATAATCAGTAGACATTAGTTGTCCTCTAAAAATCATTCTCTCTGGAAATAGTATACTTACCAACAAAATCAGTGAATGATTATGGATTTTTATACTATTTCCTACATTTCTTTGCTTTCCAATTAAAAAAACTGAATAGTACTTTTATTGTAGTTTCTCAAAAGAGTTCTTTTAGTTAGTTTCAAAGAGCGTTCTAATTGTTATTCACAATTGAATAAATAAGTCCTCATAGCCAGCCCCTTGAAATCTTGCCTACCATTGAAATCTCACCAGGCAAATGCTGAAAGGCCAATCTTGTATACAAATATGAGTTAGATATTCACTTTCTCTGACTTCTTTCAGAATCTTGAGATATTTTGAGTACTAGACATGTTTTAGTGTGCTCACTACATGCAAACACATTTGATTCCCTTCATTACTTCCATAGAAAGCCATAAAACAAGTCTAGCTGAGGATCTCAGCTACACAACATGCCAGTTGTATCTAATAGCTGCTGGTTTTCTAGCAGAAAGGAAAACTATCATATTTTATTGGGGGGGGGGAATTTTTTAAATGTTTTATTGCCACAGAGTAAACACAGTAGATTTTTCATATCTCTAATTTTAGGATTTGTAAAACATGGATGTATTTGTTTCAGTACCTTAAAATATTAGCTTGATAATCATAAAGTTTATTAACTATTTCTAAGCTTTGTATTTAGAAAGATCATAATTAACCAATTTAATGTATATTTATTCCCTGTCTATAACAGGTGCAAGCTCTAAGTGTACTTGGGAGCACCTGTTTTTCAGACACACACACTTGCCTCCGACCTTCTCTCCCTTTGTTCGTAGTGAATTCCTTATCTCTGAGCCTGCACCTTCTGTAATTTCCCATCTCTCAAGACTCAAATGCCTCCGTGTGCTGCCAGAGAAATCGTGTCCACTCCTCTCCTACCTTTCCCAGGCAGAAAGCAGTCCTCAGTCTCTGGACTCCTACTGTCTTGTCTGTCCTACATTCTGGGTGGCATTAGATGTCTGTGTGTGTGTGTGTTGTCTCAGGTAGAAGACATGAAGCTGCTTGACATCTGGGCTGGGTTTATTCGTGCCCATGTTCCACATATCCCTGACTGCTGCTTTGCTTATCTTAGACCCCAACAGATAAATAACAACTGAGTGAATAGCAGGTCCCCAAGTTCACATGTGAAAGGCACATACTTTATGTGCAGTGTTACGGCAGTTGCCTAAATTCCATTAATGAGAATTAGGAGTATATTTTCACCAGCATGCCTTGATGCAGGGGAAGAAAGGGAGGAAGGATAAGGCCACAAATCACCATGGAGAGCAGGGGATGTGTAGCGTGCATTATTCCAACCCCAACAGCTTGTTAAATAGAGAATATTGCATTTATTCCTGAAATGAGCTTCTCCCACTTCCTTCCATGGCTTCTTCCTTCATCTGGTTTTAATAATTACAGAAAAGCCTTATGTTTACTCACTTAGTAGTATGTTTAGTGTGGGAAGTATTTTAACATCATCATATTGCTTTATATTCAGAACAGCCTGTGAGACATCGGTGCTATTTAAATGAGAAAACTGAGTCTTATTTTAAAAGATAAAACCGTTGGCCTGATCACTGATTCTGTATGTGCAGCTGTGTTCAGAGAAGGGAAGTTCGGGATAGGTGGAGACCTAAGTCATCCCAGGGTCTGAGAGACATGCTGCTGTTTTACAACTCTTAATTTTATAGACCTAAGTCTCCATTTTTGCATATTCTTTTTAGCTAATTGTAACTCTTATTTTTTATACACCTTATTGCAGATCTGTTTTGTGTCGCTCCAGTAACTTTTTAAATAGTCTAGTTGCTTTCAATCATTTATTTTCCAGGTAAAATGCATATGAAGTTATACATCTTCTACAGTGATAAAAAATACAGTGAATGTTTCAATTTATTTATTGTAGTAAATGACACATCGCCATTACCCTCTCTCAAAATATTCCCCTTCATTTTGAATGCATGTAGTCCATCATTTCAGCCACTTCCCAAAGTAGTTCTGGAAGCCCTTTTTTATGAATGTCTTTACCAAGTGTAATCAAAAATATAGTGAAGTCTGCTGATGAGTAACTTCCAATGGAAAGGCAGCTTATAATGACACATTATGGGGTGTTCCCATCTACCTTATTAATTGGATCCAGCACCATGCAATTCCTGGAACTTCCCAAAAGTCACAATGGCCATGAAAGGTAAATATTTTAAGTCATTTTCAGGACATGTGGGCAGCTACAGCCGCACAACTAAATCTACTCATGAGAGACGATTTCCAGAACTACTTCTGAAAGTAGCAAGACTGATGAGAGTGTCTTTTACTATAATTTTTAAAAATTTATTCATAATTTAAACAAGCATATTGAAAACGTATTTTTCAATCATAACCTTTGCTTTTATTCCATGGTTCCTGGGATAAGGAATGTAGTATTCATTTACTGTTATTTATTTTAAATAAGTTACAGTTTCTAATTTGATTGTGTTTTAGCCTCTGAACCTTCACCTTTATTTAGGAGAATTGTATTTAAGATCTCCAATTTAATTTCTAGGATTATAACACTTTGATACAAAGTTAGGACAACTTTATGATATTGAGATCAAAGGATATGATTTGTTTTCTTTTTGAGAGAAAATTTTGTTGAATTAGTTGATAACAAAATATATTAATTTGTTCCATATACTTTCTATTACATTCTAATATTGCCGAAATGAAAAGCAAATAATTTGCAAATTAAAAGTTAAAAACTCCTAATATGTCCTAGATATTTTTTTCTCTGAAACTAAAATTACTTTATAAAATTATGTGAATTCTGGAAATACAGAAAAAGAATGAAACAAAAAATAATTTTACAACATCTTAATATTAAAACTTTTTACAAGAAAACAGACCAACAAAAATTGTGATTCTTCTTTGGCTCTCTTTTGAATTGTCACAAAATGCTAATGAGTCAGGAATAAGCACTCATTTCGGCAGCACATATACTAAAAGAATAAGATTTTAAAAAAAAATCCCTTTGGGACTGTGCAAGGTCAGTAGCAAATCATTACAAGGGCAAGTTGCCTAATCACTATTGCTTTGTAGTATTTTGTGACATCTGGGATTGTGATTCCTCCAGTTTTGCCCTTGTTACTTAGAATTGCTTTAGATTTCCTAGGTCTGTTCTGGTTCCATTATAAATATTCAGGTTAATTTTCTGTAGTTCTTTGAAGAATATAGTTGGTATTTTGATTTGTACTGCACTGAATCTGTATAGTAGCTTTGGAAGTATGGCTGTGTTGAAAATGTTAGTTTTTCCTCTCCAGGAACATGGGATGCCTTTCCATTTTCTAAAGTCCTCTTCCATCTCTTTCTTTAGGGCTTTGTAGTTTTCTTTGTATAGGTCTTTCACCTCTTTGGTGAGGTTTATTCCTAAGTATTTTATTTTTGTTGTTGTTGTTGTTGCTAATGTGAAGGGGGTTGTTTTCTTGATTTTGTTCTCTTTGGATTTTTTAATTGGTGTATAGGAATACTATTGATTTGTGGGTACTGATTTTATTGCCTGCAATTTTGCTAAAATTATTTATTAGTTCTGAGCATTTTGAGGTAGAATTTTTTGAACACCCTGAATCACCTGATCTTTGACAAAGGTGGCAAAACCATCCAATGGAAAAAAGATAGTATCTTAAACAAATGATACTGGGAAAACTGGATCTCCATGTGAAGGAGAATGAAATGAGACCCGTATCTGTCACCACACACAAAAATCAGGTCAAAATGGATCAAAGAACTTGACATCAAAACACTGAAATTACCAGAAGACAAAAATAGGTAAAACCCTAGAACACATAGGGACAGGAAAGGATTTTCTGAACAGATCACCAGCTGCACAAGAAATCTCAACAATAATCAACAAATGGGACTACATTAAATTAAAAATCTTTTGCACAGCAAAAGAAACAATAAACAAGGTGAAGGGACAATGCACAGAGTGGGAAAAGACATTCAGCAGTAACACTTCAGACAAAGGATTAATATCTAGGTTATACGAAGAACTGAAAGACATAAAACCCCCCTAAAATACATGATTCCACCAAGAAGTGGGCAGCTGAAATGAAAAGAAGCTTCACAGAAGGAGTACAAATGGCCAACAAGCACATGAAAAAGGGTTCTTCATCACTGGCCATCAGAGAGATGCAAACTTCATTGTAAACCTTTAATTTTGCACGTATACATATCAATAAAATATGGGGAAAAAAAACTTTCATCTCACTCCAGGGAGAATGGCCTACATCAAGAACCCAAAGAATAACAATTATTGACAAGGGTGTAGAAAAAAGAACTCTCTTCCACTGCTGGTGGGAATGCAATCTGGCACAACCATTATGGAAAGCAGTCTGGAGTTTCCTCCGAAAGCTGAGAATGGAAATTCCATTTGATCCAGCTACTGCTCTACTGGGAATGTTCCCAAAAGAAATTCAATATACCAAAAAGACACATGCATATCCATGTTTATCCAGCACAATTCATAATAGCCAAATCCTGGAAACAACCTACCTGCTCATCAACAGAGGAATGGTTAAAGAAGATATGGTACCTATACACAATGAAACACTATGCAACCATAAGAAAGACAGATATGAAGCATATGGACAAAAATGGGGCCATCTTGAGTCAATAATGATCAGTGAAATGGACCAAGCACAAAAGACTGACTAAAGATGGGTGTCCCTCTTGTGAAATGCGTAATAATAATAACATAAAAAGGCTCCAACATGAATGACAGGGTAGAAAGAGAGGGAATGGCAGATAGGAAAGGGGTGAAACTGAAAAAGCAGTGGACATAGACACTCACTAATTTCCCAAACCCCATGGTGCTAAAGTGCTACAGAATTTGGAATTCATGCATTTCCCCCCCTCCAAAAATATTTAAATTTTATGTTATGTGAATATTTTTACCATAATAAAAGTATTGTTAAGAAGGAATAAAAATACATGTTACCCCAAAAAATAAATAGATAAATAGAAATGCAGACTGGGAGGCCCAACCCTACACTTAGGGAAACAAAATCTACATGTTAACAAGATTAGACGTTTTGTGGTTTAGATGTACATTAACATTCAAGAAGCACCGAGTATTCATATTAGTACAGAATACTGGGCCACAGTCGACCTTGCTGGAGGACAAGGAGGGGGGTCAGTGGGGACAACTGCTTTCGATGTATGGAATAGGCTGTAATCAAGCAGAGCCTGGAAATGAAGAGGACAGGCAAGGGAAAGGGTGAAAATCAGCCCTATGGGAGAAGCAGAAAGGAAGTGGGCGATAGAGGTGTGCTGCCTCTGTTGCGTGGGCACAGACAGAAGTTACCTTTTCAGTGTCCTTTGGTTTGTTTTGGCAATTTAGAAACATTCTTTTCTAGAGAGAAGACCTTTATGAGTTTATGTTTGAACCTAACAAAAATTGAGTTTTTATTAGCAGAACATATGGTAAAGATGTTTTTAAGATTACTTTAGAAGAGTCATCTGTCTAAAATTGAAAAAATATTTAGAAATTTGTTAGTTTATCTCTCTTTTCTTATTGAGAAACTCTGGCTGGAATTATTGAGCATATCTAAAGGTCTTATTTGGTACCAGTATTATTTTTTTGTTGGGGATTTTAAAAAACAAAGGAGACTAAAAATGAGATGTAAATTTTACTGGATTAGTAAAAATAATGTATAGGAAATTGAGAAACTTCCAGAAAGGGAGAAATCTAAACTTCTACTGAATTAAGTCTTTTTTTTTTTTTACATTGGCAAGTTATTATTCAGCCCAAATACTTCAAATGATGGGGAGGGAACTCCTGTGCTGAGAGGGGTCATTCCCCTGCAGAGCAGTATTTTTATTTTGAATATGTTAGGAAGCTGGGAATGAGAAGATACACCTCTGTCTGGACTAAGCCTCTTTAATAGCTTTAAAGCTAGTTTATTCATAGCCCCAAGCCATGCACTTCAGACTGAAGACTCAAACTCACCACACATTTTATTTTTATTTGTTTATACCAAGCCCAGGCCTTTCACACTGACCTGCATCGCCAGGCTACTTTTATTTTTGATTTTGAGACAAGGTCGTGCTAAGTCTCTGTGTTACCCAGGTTTCTCAAACTGCACCTGCACTTTTCAAAGCTATCAATTCTGACCAAAGTCAGGAGGGAAAAGCACGAGTGGAGAGTTGATGTAACGCCTCGGCTCCCTGGGCGTCTTCCATTGTCTTGGTCAGAAGAGGGAAGTCGTAGCTGATCTTATCTCCCAATGGCCAACCTGCTGTAATTCAGGCCATCATCAAAGTTCAGAATGAGAAGCTATGTGCAAGAAAGCCCAGCAGTCGGAGGAAGGGAAAACAACTGCTACCGCGGAGCTTAAGGCAAGAAACTGGATAAACAGCTGGAGTACAGCTGAAAAAGTAAAATGGGGTCACCGAGGTACGAGAGGAGTAGTAATTGCCCAAGGAAATATAACCCTCTGGGTGAAGAGGAGTAGCCCCATGAGCTCCTGAAAAAGAGCCACAGGCCGGAATCCAGACTTCTGAGAGCGCTGCGTGTCTGCTGTCCTTTCTCGGGGTAGGTGTCATGAGGCTGGTCTTAGAGAGAAAGAAAACGTTTGTAACCAGGATAAAGAAGCCGGATCTGACTGTGAAGGCTACAGTGAAGAACCGCTGCTGAGACAGAGCAGGAGGTAGGGCAGGCAAATAGAACGGGTGAGCCCTTGCCTCCCTGTCCGCGTTCTGGTCTCCTGGGGCTGCAAAGTGACAGCGTCCCGCAACACTGATTCCTAAAACGTAGTGCGCAGAGCTTCAGGGCCAGATCGCAGAACCAGGATGGGACACTGGTTTGACACTGACACAAAGAACACTTGATCATCATGCTTTTATTTTTTACACATGACTATCTGAGATTCAGAGCGGGCCGAAGAGTTGCCCAGGATTCCATTGAACCGTGGCACAAACAGGACGAGTAGATTCGCCTTTGTAAACTCGACAATTAAAAGTGTACACTTGAAAGTCAGGAAAATGTCAACTTTGAATTAGTTTCTATGGCAGGGAATTTTATAGCTCAATAGTTCCCCCTTGCCATGGAGGCTATGTCCCAAGACACTCAGTGGCAGCTGGAAACCACAAGTAGTGCCCGGCTCCGCAGGTACTGCATCTTTTGCCATACATGTAACTTATAAAAAAGTTTAAGTTACAAATTAGGCCCAGTAGGAAGTTAGCAGTGATGATTAATAAAAAAAGAAAAAGTTTAAATGACACATTTTTAGAAAAGTTATTTGAAATGTATGAATTGTTTATTTCTGGAATTCTTTCATTTAATATTTCTGGACTACCATTGATTGTGTCAGACTTAAGCCATGAAAAGCCATAACCTGCAGAGAAGGAGGTATACTAAAATAGTTGTACTTAGATGAGATATTTCAAAGTGGTTTGGCTTATAAAAGTCATACTAATTATAGTAATTTGTGTGAATTAATTAATTACCAACCTATAGAATTATGATTGAGATGCTAATGCTAAGGGTCAGCTAAACATTGTTTTAATTACAACACCAAGCCCCTCATCACAGAGGTGCTGTCCTCATAGGTTTGCTGTTCATGTGATGTACCCAAACATGCAAGATTCCTAAAGCACGAAGCAGGAACATTGTGTGTCAGCATTACACTGGAGACAAGGAAACTCAACACAATGGAGTGACTATGGAGAAGTTCTTCAAATGACAAGATCAGCCAGCTCAGCTATGCAATGTTCACCATCAGATCTCTGACGATTTCTCTGCAATATCAGTACTAAGCCTTTTAGGTGGAATAGGATCACCTTAAAACATTCAACATAGCCTAATGTTGGCAGAAAAGCACAGAATCTATGAGGCAGTGAATCTCAGCTTTGCCATTTTCATAGTGATCCTGAGTAAGTTTGTGTCTTACTTATTCAGTGGGATTGGAAATTCTCATTTATTCATTCAACAAAGACTCATGGAGTGCCAGCCATGTGTCTAGTATTGCTGTAGGGATTATGGACCAGAGATTCCCTTTGTCCTTAATGCACTATGCCTCAGTGCAGGAAGGCAGAAAGTAAACACATCAATATAGAAAATATTAGTTGGCCGAAAGTGTACAGGAAGATTGGGGCAGATAAATGGAGAATGATGACAGAGTAATAGGGTGGCAAGAAAGGCTTGTCTGATGATATAGCATCTTAACAAATACCTGAAGGGAAGAAGCAGCCTTCTGAAGAAGAGCTTCCCAGAGTGAGCTGGAAGTGCAAAAGCGCTGTGGTAGGACATACAAAGATTGTGATGACAGGAGGGGATGAAGCAAAGAGAAAAGGTCAGGGAGCTGTGAGGAGGGACAGCAGGGTGGGACCAGATCCTGGAAATACATTACAAAGTCTTGACTAGAGAACTGACATGCTCTGAACTGCTTTAAAGAACCCCTATGCTTCTGGATGAAGAATAGACCAGGGGGAACCAACTGGAGAGGCAAGAAGTTTACTTAGGAAGCTCGTACTGAGATCCTGGACAAACACAGTAATGGCTGCCATGAGACTTTTTTTTTTTTTTTTTTTTTTTGAGACAGGGTCTCACTCTGAAGCCCAGGCTGCCCTTGGACTCACAGCAATCCTCCTGCCTCGGCCTCCAAAGTGCTGGGATTACAGGTGTGTGCCACCACACCCAGTTGTATGTGGTACTGGGGAGTTGAACTTAGGGCTTTGCACTTGCAAGGCAGTTGCTTTAACTGCCATGCCATTCCTCCAGCCCTACACACACTAGTGGGTTGGAAAAAAACATGTTTGGGAAGTGGTTGGATTCGGAATCCGTTTCAGAGAACAAGTCAACAAAGTGGCTGATGTTGGTGAGAAGTAAGGATTATCCCAAAGCTTTGGCTTCTGCAGCAGAAAGAATTGCAACAGGGTAAAAGAGGAAGGTGGTGGGAGGGCCTGAGTAATCCTGAGAACCCTGCTACGAGATAACCAAGCAGCTCCGTACCTAAGAGGATGAGGATGAAACCAGCCCCACAAAAAGTTGGCCCAAGTTGAACTCAACCATCTGAGACACTTCGTACCTTTGTAACAGTCTTCATTCGACCACCCTTATTCTCAGAATGAAGTCATTCAGTACCCCTCCCACACTACCCTATTATTTGCTACTTCTCCACATATCAATATAGATGTTTCAGTGTTCAATATAGTTAAAATAATTCCACCAGAGGGCCAGCCAGCCTCCTCCAGAAAAAAAATTTTAACAAACTTGACAGATAGAAATAAATCACATTTTTAGAGAGAAATGTTTAATATCAAAATAGCATGCATGCCAATCCTCCTTAGGCTTCAGAGTATTTACAGCGCATCAACACCCTAAAACATTCCCAGATATTTATTGTTGTTGAGTAGAAACTCTGTGAAGACTGAAACACGCTGTTTTATAAAAATGTTTTTTTCTTAGAACTTTTGAAGAGATGCTGAGAAACCTGAAAAATTACCAAAAATATCTAGAAATGTGGAGTGAATGCAAACTTCTTGACAAAATTTTCTACTTTTTTTCTGTATAATGTTAAAGCATAATATTAAAAGAAATAAGTAACACAAATATATATATATGCCCTTGTATTATATAAATATATCTAAGCAATGTCTTATTCAATGCTGACTTGAAAATTAACCCACATGTCTATAAATGCATACAATTTTGAAAAGATACATTGAGTTCTTCAAAATTCTTCATTGCAGGTTCATTTGAACATCAGTATTCAGTTCACATATCTCTATACTCTTAAGGATCATCAGCATTTAATTTACGAGTGTTTTTAGATGAGAAGATTCTGCTACTTAAAATTCAATTCAATCCCCTCGTCTGAGTTGAGGAACACTTATATCTTGTGTTTTTCCCAAAGCCCTCCTCTATACTCAATTTCCCATAATTAATCTAATCTTTAATCCAAAGTGGAGTGGAGCTCCCACTGTTCCCCCAACCCAGCCTGGGGACAATAACATACAGAATAACAGAACTCAGGGACATAGAGCACATTACCCCATCATTGTCATTTCTTTGTGCCCAAGGAACATCTAGAACGTATTTATAATGTGGCTTAAGAAATGAACCTTGCAGCAGCGAAGGAGCAACTGATGGCTACTGCTGCTGGAAACCTAACAAAAACAGATCCAGCTTACCTTCCAAGAGTGTGTGTGTGTGTGTGTGTGTGTGTGTGTGTGTGTGTGTGTGTGCATGTGTGTGTGTGTGTGTGTTCATTAGATCAGATGAGTGTGTTTATTAAATTATTTGACTGCAGAAAGACAGAGCACACAGCTCTGCCAACGAGGCAAAGGAGCACACACCAAGTCCTGTCTCTTCCTTGGCAAGTAGGAGAACTGGCAGGGGCAACAAATCCCTTGCCAGTGTCTTACACTTGTGAGTCATGGCTTTTAATACTAACTTACAGTATGACAGGACCTCTTCAGGCTTCCCAAAGCACACAGTGGAAAGCAAATGTCTGAGCTAATGTGCCAGTGTTTAGGATAAAATGCAGCAAAGTAGTGGGCACTGGCTCTGTGAAGGCTGAGTAGACTACATAATCTTGTTCATCTTTTTCCAGGTATAACTTTCCTAACTCTGACCAGGAAAAATCTATTTCTCACTTTTATTAAGAGTGTATTTCTTGGTGCTTTCCTCTGTGCTTAACTCTGCAAGACCTGTGTTTAAAGCAAGTACCAAGATTTATGCAGGTTTTGTTATCATGGTAATTATTAAGAGATGTAACTCTACCGACTCAGGTCCTTTCTCCAGCTGGAATTATGCTACTCTTTGACTGCAATAGAAAAGAAAATTGTTTTTGACGTGTCTACTTTTTAATTTCAGGTATAGTTGCTGTTCTCTTCTGTGGAGTTACCCAGGCCCATTATACCTACAACAATTTGTCATCAGATTCCAAAATGAGGACTAAACAGGTAACATCATGAAAACTCACCACAGGCTTTGTCGCTTTCTTGGTGTAATGGTTACACAGCAATTCTGGCAGTGCACCAAGAAAGGATTTCATTAGTAAGGGAGGAAAGTAAGCTTAAGGCTTCATTATGGGTTGGGTATTTATAGATTTTTTTTCCCTCCAGGATAACCATTAACAATTCTCTTGGTAAGCAAAAATATAGTTATAATAGCCTCTCCCTCCTGAGAGATGTGGAACACAGACTGCCAGTCTTGAAGATGAAAGGCCTACATTCACTAATAATTCACAGTCACTTACATCTGAAAGCATCATGAAGTATGTGAGATTGGGTAGTTAGAGAGGTGGGGGGAATGAAGAGAAATATGAAAGTAAGGTTTGGTCTTTAATTGAGTGCTTTTGCTTCTAAGCAAATCCACCTGACTGTCAGTTGTCACACTAGCAGAGTGGATCGCTCTTATTCTGAGAACACATCTACCGATGTTTGTACATGAACACACACAGACTTCTTCCATAAATGTGTATTGTACAGCTACTCTGTGCCAAGCACTGTGTTAGGTACTAGTAATACAAAGATAATATGACTTTGCTCAAAAGAGGTTCACTATCAAGTCCACTAATAAGAATACAGATGTAGAATGAATGCGAATCTACACTTTAATAAGTACCATGATAGAAATATTTATGAAGAGTGTTGGGAAGTCCTTGGTAGGGTAGACTTCTACAATTAGGACTAGGAAATTTAGAAGGAATTTTCCAGAGATGTGGTCCAATCTGCAGCAAAAATATAAATAGAAGCAATTAAGAAAGGATTTGGGGGTGGAGGTTAGTAATATGGGCATTTGAGGCCAGGGGACCAACGTGGCCAAAGTCTCTTAAGCAAATGACTGGAGGCCCATTGATAGTTCAGTACAGCTGGTTATCTTAGTCACTGTCTCATTGCTGGGACACAAATATCCTACACACACACAACTTGAAGGAGAATAGGTTTATTTTAACTCACAGTTATATAAGGTATCGGACCCATGCATGGTCAGCCAGCAGTAGCAGAAGGCCTGGTGTGGAGGAAGGAGGCTCACAACATGGTGGAAAGGAAGCAGAAACACTGGGAAGATAATGGGGCAAAAAAGTCAAGCCCAAATGGTCACCCCCTCTGACCAGTTCCCACCACTTAGTAGCACATGAAGTCATCAATTGATTAATCTACTGATCCAGTTAACCTTTTGATTTGACTGCCTCCCAAATAAATGAGGCCTAGACCACAGTAAGAGCTTAAAAATGCTGATTTCTTTCTACTCCCTTTACATGCCTTTCTTCACTTTTTTTTTCTTCTATCAAGATCTATCATTTCCTATTTATTTTTCTCTCACAGTGTATATATACATAGCATTCACACATATCTATATTTGTGCATATCTCCACATATACATTTCAGCACATAAATGTTAGATTCAAACCACAACATTGGTGAATGAGGGTCATACTAAACCAATGGGAAACAGCAAGGGATGAGACCATAAATACAACCACAGGCCAACTTATGAAATTAATTACATACTTTGTGAAAACCTTTAGACTTTATCCCAAAGGTAATAAGGAGTGGCTTAAAAAACAGGACTTCACTGTCACAGAATTCTGGAGTCCAGAAAAATGAGATAGTGTTTGTAAAATTAGTTCCTTCTGTTATTGTGGGAGAAATCTCTATCTTATTTCTCTCTTAAATTCTGGTATTTTGTCTGGTAATCTTTCATGATCATTGGCTGGCAGACACATCACCCTAATTTCTGCCTTCATGTTCACATGAATTCTCTCTGTTGTACGTGTCTAACTCGAAATTTTCCCCTTCTATGCCATACTGGGAGAAAGGTTCACAGTACTTTAATGTAATTGTATATGAACTAATTACATTTGCAATTACCCTACTTCTGAATATGGTCATATTCTGAGATACTGAGAGTTAAGACTTCAATATGTGAATTTTGGGGACCATAACTCAACCCAAAAAGGATGTTACTGAAGAACCTTTGGTAGAATAAAATTAGAGTAATTTCAATTCTATTTTAGAAATATCACTTTGGACACATGAGAAACATGGACCAAAGGCACTTTACTATTTTTGTTTTGCTAAATAACAGGTAATCATAAGTTACTTCCAACAATAAATATTCATAAATCACTTATCTGCAAGATTTGGGCATTTGGAACAGGATTGGGTTTGATGGTTTTCCTTGCACCAACTGATCTTATTCACATATCTGTAGGAATGTTGTGGGGCACTATTCCAGTGTCAGCTTGACCTGGAAAGACAAATCCCAGTGTTGAAGCAAGTCTATTTCTATCGTTTGCTTACATCATATCTCCTAAAACTCCTATTGTCCAAAGAAAATCATATGACTCAATCCAAAGTCAAGAGACCAAACAGGTCTGTGGCCACCTTGGAGAGCACTGAAAAGTCATGGGACAGGAAGTGCGGATCTAGGACATAATAAGAATTGGGATGATGCAACTATCCTAAACACCAATGAAGGAAGAAAAGTCTTGAAATAAACCTGATGCTACTGAGGGCTTCAGATATGGTCCTGGGGGAATGGGAGTGCAGAAATCAAAGTCAAGGCCAGGTAAAACCTAAAACTGTCCAGGAGTTCCTCAACATTTTCTAAAGCTCTCCACAAAGGCTCTTGCTTGAATCCTTCTCTCTCTATTATGTCCCAAGCTCAGCTAATCTTGACTCAGCCTCCTCTGAGAGGCCAACCTTCCATTCTTCTGATGACTTCAAAGCTTCAGAGGAATCACAAAATACAATTACAGAAATGTTGAGGGCTCCTGAGGAAAACAAAAACATATAATCAGAAAGTCAACAAACAAATGACGAAACTGATACCAATATCCAGAAACCTCCAATACATAATCGTTCAGAATTTTCTTAATAATGAGGACTACTTTCATTCTCCAGGGTTCCCAGGGGGGAAAAAAAAATCTTGGGCTGGATTTCCCCTGGCCTCTTTTGGTTTTCTGAGCATTTGGATTCTTGGAAGTTGAACCCTGTTTAGCAACTTGGCACTTTTAAGGTATGTTATCTACACTGTTCAGCGGAACTTCAAAGAGAACTCCTCTCATGGCTAGACAGTAGCCTGGCACCTAGGGGAGACAAAGTCCAAATCAGGGCCTTCTGTTCTCCCTGTGAATGGCTTGCCAGAATCCACTGTGCAGCACTATCCTTTGAGGAAGGAGTTTTATAGGCCCATTCTTCAACATCTGGGCAACAGCGCATCTCCATTCCTGTTTTCTCCACTGTGTCCTTTCCTAGGTGCCTAGACGGTAGCAGGAACTTAATCAAGTGAGAATTCCCTTCCACTCTCTTATGAGGCCCCTTTTCACTTCTTTTATAGGAGGATCCATCATTTTCTATTTATTTTGGCTCTCGTGATATGTGAATACATAGTATATATACATACTTATACACCCATGCATACACAGCCAACGTTATCATCAACTTCTGGTATAGACAGAGTTTAAGATTCCTACTCTGAAAACATGGGATTAGAGATCCTTGGACATATTTGCACCAGGTTAGTAAGCAAAATTTACACTCTAGAAAACCAATTATAAGTTGTCAAGAAAGGCAGAAGTGTGTATGATAGACATTGCCGCTATGTCCTCTATGAAACGGGAAGATTTGCAAAGCATTATGTGATACCACATAACCACAGGCACAAAATCTCTTACATCTATCTGTCTATGTCACATTCACACTATCAGTGGAAGAAGCAGTCACACGTCCTTTTTGTCTGTCTGCCCAGGACTATTTAATGGAAGAATAGGAAGCCAAGTTTAGCAGAAAATCCATGTAAATTAATTTTAATAGATAACGTAATTTACAAAGGACTTTTGTTCATCATATGTTCTATACCAGTTAATCAAATAGCTATATCTAGATACAAAGATTTGAGGATGATCTATTCCTTGTAGCTTCAAGAATTGACTACATTTTTAAAAATGGAATTTTCATTTTAAATGTGTCTTATAAATTGCAATTATCTTTTAAATGTTGGCGAATTAACTTTTTCTAAAGCCCATGCAAACACATAACATTGGTATGCATTATACGCAAAGCAGCATAAGAGAGTGGTACTGTGAGGATCTTATCCACCATGAAAATTCATACTTAAATGGCAAAACACTCTATTAAAAAGTAAGCACATAGGCACACATGTGTAGCAATCCCTTTCCCGGGTTTAGAGTGGTTGTTTCTTTAGTGTGTGCACTTTCAGCCCTAGAGACAGGCAGTGCAAGCCCTGCTTATTGCCCTGGAGTCTGACTACTGCTAGGGACATTCCAGAGAGATATCAGGACCCAACAGTCTGCAAACTGGAGGCTTACCCTGAACCATTCTGCAGAGTGTGACACATCCCTGAGCCCACTCACATGGGTCCCAACTGTCCTTCTCAGCCCTCCCTCCCTCAGCCCTTCACCCTCCAGACAGGCCTGGGAGCTAGTTATTTGGGCTAAACCCCATGTGTTCACCTGGCCTGAGGAGGAAGTTCCAAACCAATACTTCCATGCCATCCCTTTTAATTAGAATTCCTCCTGCCTTACTCTCAGTTCTCACTTTGAAAAATAATTTCCAAGAAACACACGTGGGTATATGATATGAATGTAAATAAATAACTTTGATTGTTCATTGATAGGTTTGCAATACTTATTTCTTCCTCCTTACCTTTCTGCCTAAAAGGTAGTAGATCTAGCCATCCCTGATCTTCTTCATTCATTGAACTAATATGGCTGTTAGAGCTCACTCTGTACCATTTCTGTTCAAGATGTTAGAGGTTCAATAGTGAACGAAGAAGAGTTTTATTAGAAGGGCCCTATAGTCATTGAAATAAGTAAGCAAAATATATAATATGTTTATAATAAATTATAAAAGTAATGACGAGGCAGGGAACACAGAAATGTCTGTATCGGAAGACAGGCTTGTGATTTTTATAGGGTATCAAAGAAGGTCTCAGTAAGAAGGTGGCATTTGAAAGAAGTGAGAGAGGCATGTGGACATTCGGGGCAGAACTGTCTAGAGATTGGGAACAACAGAAAACAAAACTCCAGGGATAGGAAGAGCATTGTGTCTTAAGCCAGAGGAGGCTATCAGATAGAACAGGGAAGCAGTGACAAGAGAGTGCTGAGAGATGGGGGGAGACACTGGATGCTTTTAAGGACAAGAATGTGTTCGATATGATTTACATTTTGAAAGAATAGAGGTACCATATAAAATCTAGGGAAGAATTAAAGAGTATCAGGATAGAGGACACTAGGGAATCCAGTGTCAACTTGCTAAGCTTGGTTTGGGCTAGGCAGTCAAGTGGAGCTGTAGAGTAGCCAGTTGGAAATAGCATTCTGCATTCTGCAGCTAGGCAAGAGGCCTGGCTGTAAACATCATCTTGAGAGTCATCAGCATAGAAATAATACTGAAAATGAGACTAGATGAGATCTGCTATAGTTTCAATATTGAATGTCTCCCAAAGGCCCATGTGTTAAAGGCTTCTCTGGGTGGTAGCTGTATTGGGAAGGAGTAGAGACTTTGAGACGTGGGGCCTGGTAGGAGACCCTGAGGATGTCCTCTCAAAATAGATTACAGGACTCTAGCCCCTTCTTCTTCTCTTATGATTCTTGGCCACGGGGGACATATTTTTTGTTTCACCACACACTCCTGCCATGATGTGCAGCATCACCACAGGCCCAAACCAACATGACTAATTAATCAAGAACTGAAACCTTCAAAATTGTCAGCTAAGATAAGTGTATTTTTCCTTATAAGTGGATTGTGTCCAGCATTGTGTCACAGTGACAGAAAAGTAGCTTATGCAAGATCTCTGAGAGAATGGAAGAGGTGAGATCTAAAACCCAAGCATTGACATACTCAATGTCAGAAAGGAGAAAAAAAGAGGCAATAGCCAGTAAGGAAAAGAAAACCCAAGAAAATATTATGCTCAAGAAACCAAAGGTAAAGTGCATCTCAAGAAGCACAGTGAGTCATGCTAAATGCTGCAGAAATAACTAGATATACAAAGACTATGAAATTTTATGACACCCTAAGAACCACATTGGTGGAGTAGCGAGGTAAAGGCCTACTATATAAGTTCAAAAGACAATAGGAGAAAAGAAATTAGAAACCTGACATGCACACAAGTCTTTCAAAGGATTTGGCAGTACACAGGAGCAGAGAAATAAAATGATAGCTGGCGGAGGGAGTGAAGTCAAAGCAAAGATCATTCTATTCCTAGAGTGGAAGAAATAACAGCATTTGTATGCTGATGGGAATGGTACAATAAAAGAAAGGACACATTCAGGTGTTGGCCAAGTCTTAAAAGTGGCAGACTTCAAAACTTAGATTTTATAATTTTATGGATAAAGTTATTTGCCTCTGATTAAATATTCTTTTATTAGTAGATGGAATTGTAGCAATGGGGCAGCTCAGCTTTATTCAATAAGCCTTCAGTGGGTGGATAAATGTTGGAAGAAATGTTTGGCTACCCTTCTTAAGTATTCAGCTAATTCTCATAGTTGCTTACTATCTTTGAAAATCTACCAAATTTAGTGCATTTTCATTTTTAACTAAATTACAGAGTGGGTTGGACAGAGATGTTTCCATGCACATACTCTTGAAAAGTCAGGTTTTTCTCTCTAACATTTATGGACAAACAATGACATTTTCATTATAGTGCATTCTTTCCATATGCTTATTTTATTTCCATTCCTCCAGACGATATTTTTAGTGTTTATCTTCATTGGATGGAAAAGCAGCAATGTAAATCTGAATTTAAATTTCCAATAAAAAAAGACAATGGGAGCCAAATTGGAAATGCTGTGCAAAACTTTGTAAGATTTTCAAGTAAAGGATTTGAAATATGGGAGAGGCAAGATGATATGGTGGGAAGAACATTTGGCTTGGAGTCCAGAAAACTTGATTTCGCCCCCTAGCTCTCATACAAATGGCAGAGCCTGGCTAAACAATTAAACTCATGAGTGCTTCAGTTTTCTCATATGTAAAATAAATGATTAAATTAAATGACTTTTTTATTGATCATGCTTTAAACGTAAACTTGTATGACTACACATAGGTCATCAGATAAAAAATCTGGTTCCTTCTGTTAGGCTAAGTTGGGGCACAAGATAACTTGTCTAAAAATTGAAATGCATGAAGATCAGAGTTATCCACTGAGGTTGAGGCCACATTATTGGGTAGATGACTTTATTAAGTTGTCAAGTTAAATTCAAGAATGAGACAATCAAACATCAAAATCCTTCACTCCAAGAGACTGAAGCAGGTAAATTACAAGTTCAAATCCAGCCTGCACAATGTAGTGACAACCTGTCTCAAAAAAATAAAATAAAATAAAATAAAATTTAAAAAATAAAATAAAAATAAATAAAATAAAATAAAATAAATCCCCAGGACCAAGCAATAAAAAAAAAAATCCTTGGCTCAGACTGGGGTGAAAAAACACACTTAGAGCAGGATGCTTTCCCTAGGAGAATCCTCAGTGCCTAAGTGACCACAGCAGCTTTTCTAACACTGCCTACATGTAAAAGTGGAGTATGCGGACAGCACACTGCCATCACTCAGTCTCTCTGGATATGACTGGAGGACTTTCCAGTCTTTGAATTTAACCAGAGAACGAGCATGCTCTAAGCACTCCAGTGGTTGCATAGTAAGCGTCATGCCAGAAGACAAGGAGACAATGGCAAGTAAGAATCACTTATCACCCTTAGGCAGTATTAATGTAGAAGACTCACATACGTACATACACATATGCGCACGCTCACATACACAAACAACAATACCAGGTGGCAAATGAACTTGTCATGGAAACCAAAGGATGGCATTGCGAGGGGCAAGATGTTCATAGGAAACTATTTTGGGTGTCAGATGTTGGAAATTTGGATGAAAGGAGAATAATTAGGACAATGTCATGCAGATTTCTTGGGGCATGAAAGCAAAGAGAATATGGTATGCAAAAGTATAAAACTAACAAAGAGGTAGACAAGTCCAAGAAATAAGAAGATTAATACCACTGAATAGGATCTTTGTTGCCAGAGAGTTGTAAGGAACAGGGAGGAGAAACAGAAACATGGAAGAGAGCTGAGGAATAAAGTGGAGATGTGTGTTCAGAGGACCCTATTAGTGTCTTGGTATGCTAGCTGGAGAACTCTATCCTATAAGGCTAATAATTGCTTAAGGCTTTTAGGCATGAGAATAATGATAATAATCTGATTCCTGCCTTAAAAAGATAACCATAATATCGTCATTGGGAAATGACTCAAAAAGGATACTCTGGAATTAGGAGTATGATTGTCTCTGTTAGTGGTTTCAAGGGTCAATTATGAGCAAACATGACCATTGCCTTCCATGACATTAATCGTAACACTCATAGCATTTCCTTCTATTAAGGAAATACATAACATCTAAATTCACTTTGACCTTTTGTGGCTCTAGTCAGATTTTTGTCATTTTCAATCACGTTGGATGTTATGGCCCACGTGAAAAGTTTGTGGAAATACACTATTTGGTTTTGCCTTAGATTTAAGAGCTTAATAAATTCTTGTTGAATTAATTAATTATGACCATTAACTTTCCAAGGTAAAAAGATGAAAAGAAGAAACACTATATGCTAATTAATGTTTTATTTAAATCTGAATCGTGCGTTAATTTAAATGTGATGAATTGGATGCACAAGGCAAATGTCTAGAGTAATATGAAGATATTGGAAGAAAGATCAAGTGTAATTCCATTACTTGTGTGAGCTTTCCTGCAGTGTATCTCTGCCTTATTGATTTGCATTACAGTGGGTTTTGATTATGGTTTTGTGCACTTTTTACCCTTACACCTTTAACAAAAGCAGTCACATTCTCCCAGCTACCTGTCCCAAGTCAGCAGAGACAGGACACCATGGGCAAAAATGTCCTGCTTCCCTAGCTTCTGAGAAGATCAAAGGTATCTTCATAAAGCATAGAATTGCCTTTATTTCTCATTCTAATTACATTTCTTTTGTTAAGATTCCTACCACTTTTCTTCTTTTTTTTTTTTCATTCAAAGTACCTTAAAAATACCAACCTAGCGGGGTTGAATTTATAAATGATGGCAAAGTGTTTAAATTTCTCCTTAGCTGAGCTGCTGATTCTTTTCAATGAAACTCATTATATTGTATAAAGGACATTTAGTAGTTCGGCTAATAAGTGTTCCCTTTTAAATGCTAATTAGAATAGAGCTCCCACGTAAGGGCAAGAACACACTGTGCTTTCAGTGCCAGAGTGGAATTATCGTCCATGAACTCCTGCTCCAAAAGTCTTTGCTCCACAACTCACTTGCATTACAGTAGGGACCACAAATGACTGTTTGGCACCCTAAATATTGGGCTCCTTCTGTGTTCCAGCTACTAGACCGAGGGATCAGAGAAAAATAAAGACAATTAATATATGAACTATCCTTTTTTGTGAAAATTCTTTACATAAACTGTTTTCTCTGCTAACATTATAGTGGACTAAAACAGCTCAGTTAAATATACACTACTGTCTTGACCACACATCTGTGTTTATCATAGCATATACATAATTTTACATATAAAACAAAAGTTGTGCAGAGTCAGGTGGGACTAAAAAGATCATCTTGTTAATCCAGAGAGATAGTGTATTCTCTTGGTCCCTCATTTCTTTCACTGTTAGAAAACAAAAATGGTCATCAACAATGCTCAGGTATCAACACATAAATTCATATGATCTAAATTCCTCTATATGTGGGTCGGACTCAGTGCATAATAGAAAAGAAGTATCGCAGTAGAATTTAGAAGATCATCTGGCTTAGTCGTCATTTTGTTGACAGTCAAGACAGATGGCTGCCCATTATTACCTCAGAATGTCTAAGGATGGCAATGGCATAACCCACTTTTATAGCCCATTATAGTTTAATCATTCCTCTTGATAGGTGCAGGTATGAAGGACTTCAATCTCATAATGACATTTAGGGATGACAGATGAAAATTACTGTAATTTTTCTGCTCATTTTAATTAAATTTTATTGGTGCATCACAGAAAACATCAAGCCTGAATACGTATGTGTGCCGAGAGTGTGTTTGTTAAACATTGTTACCGCATTTAAGGATGCTGTCTCCTTGAGGGTCTTGAAAGACACAGCAAATATTTAATGAATTGTTCAGTCTTTGTGAAATTCCTTCAGAAGAGAAATAAAATTGCTTCTAGAGGCATAGCTCAAAGGTGCAAACAACCTCATCGGTGGAGATAGGATATAAAGCTCTGAATGAAGTACCTGAGAGGGAAATGTAAGAAATGAGAATAAAACTTTGACTTTAGGAAGTTTACCTAATGCAGCTGTTCTGGGTTTCCTTGAAGAAGAACTTGATTGAGCTTGGGAGTGACTAATTTATTCATGAGGGAGAAGAGAATATCCAGTGTAATTTACCTATATCAACAGGGAGCATCTAGGTAGCAAAATACTTCTTTTTTCCCCCATTTTATTGATATGAATAAGTGCAAAATATAAGGTTTACAATGAAGTTCAGCATTTTGTGCACCTATGTATCTTGTCAAGGTGACAAGGACTTTCCCACTCTCCTTTTGTCCCTACTCCTACCCCTCCCTTCCTCCCTCCCTCCCAACCCTACCCACCTGGTTCACTTTGTTTTTTTGTTTTAAGTTCTATGAGATAGTTGTGATCTGGGTTTCTCATATCATAGAGACCATTTGATGTTTCACCTTCTGCTTCTGACTCACTTCACTAAGCATGATGTTCTCAAGTTTCTTCCATTTGCCCATAAAATCCTGTTGAATCGTGGGCGAATGAAATGAAGAGGTAGTTCACTCACAAAGTACAAGTGGCCAATAGACATATGAAAAGATGTTCAACATCTCTAGCCATAAGAGAGATGCAAATCAAAACAACGCTAAGATACCATCTCACTCCAGAGAGAATAGCCTATATCAACAAAATACTTCTAATGCATTAGTCCTTTGTTTTGTTCAAATTAAATTTTCAAAGACAAACTAAAGGGAAATGACACCAATATCTGATCAAAGAGAGAGGGAGGGAACTCTTTTGTTGGATAAGAATATGTAATCTTGTCTTAGTCATTATAAGTATACAATGGATCTCTTCCCCAAAGAGTTGGTTGGTCATCGAGACTGACACATAGACAAAGCATTACTTGGGATTTTCAGGAACATGACTCCATATTCAGCTCCTGACTTGCCCTTCGTCCTAAAGGTGCTCCTCTAATGATTGGATGTGGGACTCTGACACGTGGCCAGAGCAGAAGACAGCTTGGCCAACAAGAAACACACAGGCAGAGACAGGGTCGAAGCTAGCGCTTGGAATGGGAACTTGCTGGGATTCACTATTCAGAGTTCTGGCCTAGAAGATTCTGTATAGGTCTTCCCTAGAACCACAAGGGTAACTATATCTTAAATTTTTATGTCCTAATGCAGGTGTTCTCAAATGGTAGTCTGCAAGCTGGTGTCATAATGATTCACTTTTATGACGTTGCCTGCACTCATTTCTGGCATAAATAATTTGCAGTACCCTCTAAGGAGAAACACCACCATTCTTCCCCTTTTTGATGATTTATTGTTTGACTTTTAGCTTGGTTTTATAATACTACACTGAGGTTTGTAGGCAACTTTTGACTCACCTGAGTATCCTGAAGACTGAAAAATGTTTGAGGCCATTCTCACCTTCTAGAGAAAAGTTTTCTGATTTTAAGGGAAAACATCTAGCATATTTGGCCCCACCAGATGTTTCATATAATGGGTGTGCTATTTGTAGTATTCACACACATTGGCCCATAGAATAAGGCAAGAATATTCGTTGAGTGTCTTCTCTATGTTCTCAACAGAAAACAGCCTTTAATGGTTCCAGAATGATCATTAGCCCTAACACATGCATGTAGTCCTGGTTCCTGATTTGCTTAAGTCCCAGGCAACCTAAGCACAGGAATATGAATGTTGGCCACTGTTAGGATTCAGGTATGCAATGATTTATGTGTGAAGGAAGGGTAAATGAAAGAAATCAGTTGTAGGGATAGGTAATTAAACACTTAAGAGGAAATTTTCAAACACTGGGAAGGAATACGGAGGGTCACTTTCTTTTGTGGGTCACCATGAGCACAAACATGCCCATCCTAACCTCTCCACCTGCTGACATGTCTGCACTACGGAGGAGGAGGACCCTGATTGATAAAAACCGAGGCATGGGGTGGGGGGGGGCAGAATTGTTTCACTGGAAGCCTGAGTGACTGGGGGCAGGGGCGATAAGGGGAGGGAGGAGTTGTCCAACCCTTCTTCCAAGAATACCAAGCAACAAACTTGAAAGAATGTGATCAGGTGCCCAAGTATCTCTAAGGGATTTTTCCTAAAAGAACTAGATATGCAAAAAAGCACAGATTTTTTTTTCATGACTGGAGAAAGGCATAAATAGCAGAGGATAGGAGAGGCAAATATGACGCATAAGGTGTCAGTGGCAGACTAGCTAGCAGGTGCCTCCAGGAATGAGGCAGCCCTCGAATTGCAAGCAGCAGGCCAGCAGCAGTGTGGCAGCAGCAGAGGCACAGGCCGCAGCTTGGAGGAAAGCCAGCTTCGCTGTGACCAAGAACATGAGCCTGAGTTAGGGCAGGATTGGCTCTACCTTCTGATAATATGTGTCACCCCAGCATCCTCCTCGTGGACACTCTCAGGCCAGTAATTCTCAACCTTGGGTACATGTCAGATTATTTGACAAGTTCCAGATGCCTGGGCCTGGCGCCCAGGATTTGTGGTTTATTTAGTCTGGGTTGGGGCCTGGACTGTTAAACTCTTTCTGAATGATTCTAACGGGTGGCTCAAGTTGAAAATCTAGGCAGATGCTGTCCGCTGGTGGGGAAGGACTGAGGTCCTGTTAGTTGGCCGGTGGAGATTTACTTGATTCAGAACGTTCAAGTGATTTGGTTAGGGGGCGACCATATGCTGATTGCGCTTGGGGAACTGTGGCTGAAGTCAGACTGCAGACTGCACCATGGACTCACACAGAGTTTTAAAATTATCCTTCAGCGATTCTGGTTTAATTGGCATGAACACAGCCTGAGCAGCAAGACTGTTTAAAGTTCCCCAGGTGCTTCTAATGTGCAGCAGCACTTGAGAACCGGTGACCTATGGGACATTAAAGTCGCTTATGAAGTTCTCCTTTGGGATTTCCATAAATATTTAAAACAAAACTACGCGAGGGATTTTATATTCTGTGTGAGTAGGTAGAGATGTAGAGACATTAAGATTTGAGTGTTTGTATAAACGCATTTATTTTTATAGGTGGGATGTTTCCAAAGCATTACCCAAATGAGCACTCCCACAATTCATAGATCTGGAAAGGTCAGCGACCCTGCCAAAACTCAAACTGACAAACATACTCGTTGAGTGACTTGCTTTCCACCTGGAAGCTTCACTGCAGAGTCCTAGACTCATGCTAGTAATCACAGCACATAAAATTGTTACACTGCATGAAAAATGGAAGTCTACATCATCTTTAACTTGGTACAATGTAGATCTGATTAATATTTATTGAATATTTGACAATCGCTGTCTAAGGTAGTTTAAGGAAAATTACTGTATTTAATTCTCACAACAACAGCCAGTGATCTAGGGATTATTAGCAGCTCTTTTGCAGAGGAGGAAAGCGGGATGTGGAGAGAGGTAATTATAGAGGACCTCACAAGTGGGTATGTGGGGGAAGTGACATTGCAACTGATTGAAAGTCCAGGTCCATTCTCACCTCAGCAATCTGCCTTGCTTTCCGTCTCTGGTCAGTGAACCAAAAGTATTCTACAGCTCACCTGATTTACCAATTCACTTTCATGTAGTAATTAGATGTGACTCACTGCATGAAAAATACTTGGAAAGTTGCTAAGCGTGGAATCGTTAGGAATGTAGGCTTATCGTCCTGTCCTGTAGTGTGCATAAAAGGGTAAAAATTTTCTGCTTCTTTACCTAAAATTAGTTGGAACTTTAATAGATAATATCTTGTTAGAATCAGTACTCTTTAGGCTTGAGAGTCTAAAATGAAATCTTCATTTAATCAGTTAAGGTCATGGTGTTTCTTAAATATGGTGATTCTAATTAGCATTCTTTACTACGTATATGTCAAGAGACAGCCTACTGTGTCTGTTTTTTTAGGAGCTGGGGCAAAAGCACACTTTGGTAATTTTTCAGAGCTACACAAAAATGGAACATTTATATGTAATAGAGTAAATGTTTAAAGAAGAATCAAATAAATATTTAAAGATATAATTTATGTGCAAATATCTACATATTTGTGGTAGGAATGTTAGGATCTTTTACATTCTCAAAAGCTATCACCTTAGAATACATTATTCTACACAAAGAACCCCTCCTCGACAAAGTACCTTTGCATCACAAGTCGTAAGTACTCTAAAGCCCCATGTCACCTTAAGAAACTTATTTGAGTACTTGGTAATATATTTTAAAAGTCTGGTTTCCAAACGCAAATTTAATTCTTCAAGCACATTGTTCAGTGTTTTCTAAAGTTAAGCAGAAAAGGTGCAGATTCATTGATAATTTTAAATTGGACATGAAAATATGCAACTTATGTGTCACTTCCAGAAAACAACAGTAAACAACTTGACTTGGGTTTCAGATTGGTTGCGTATGTTCACACCTTTTGTTTTCTGAAATAGGGTCTTGCTCTGTAGTCCAGTAGTCTAGGCTGGTCCTGAACTCACTATGGAATCTAGGCTGGCCTCAAAATAATAGTAATCATCCTGCATCAGCCTCCCAAGTGCTGAATTTCAGGAGTGTGCCATCACACTCAGTTTATGTAGTGCTGAAGAATTAAACCCAGGCCTTGTGCTTGCTAGGCAAGCACTTCACCCACTGAATTAGGCTTCCTGCCCCAAATCCGTCTTTCATTTGAGCAACAAAATGTATTAGCAAATTTTTGTGACATTGGGAGTTATTCTAATTTTAGGACAAAAAGTTAAACTGTTTAAAGCTGTCTTTAGAACTTGCTCTTGTATGTTCATGAATAGTTTAATTTCTAATATAATGCCTTCTCACCACTCTTATATGCTTTTAAGTGATTAATTCTTTGCTGAATGTTTTACTTGGTCAAAGATTGTGCTTTAAGCAGTAACCTCCAGGTGCCACCTGAGTATTAGGTCTGCCTTTAAATGAAAAGATGGCTTCATTTCTATTATTCTTTTAAATATTCTGATAATTTGTGTAATCAAAGTTACTTTTCCCATCACTTTGTTTGTGAAGACTTCAATTTGAGAATTCTACTTGAAAAGAAAATGTTTGACTTTAAGTCACATCAGAAGTTTCAGTTTCCATTCAGAGCACAAAAGAGTAAATTTTTTAATGTTAATTTTAAAGAAAATATTAGGTGTATCATTACTGTTCCAACGATTTCAGTAAGGATTGTGACTCAAAGCAACCTCAAGTGAAACTGAATGTATGTACTCCCAGTACGTTTTTCTGATCTCACTGCTAAACATCCTCAACTCATTAACCAGTGTTTTCAAATGTAAAGTCAAGCAATCACTTGGTCCAATGAAAAGATCTTTAAACCTGCTGTCTCACAGAAAACACACAAAACTCCTAGGGGTGGTTTTCAGTATCCCACTCTCTAGCTCTGCCTGGTTGTTTCTTCATGGGAGCAAAACTCTGTGGACCAAACTCCAAATTTTCACATGATGTGCCTGGTAAAATATTCCTGCCATCTACAACCGAGCAGCACCTCCTAGGGAGGAGTGCTGACCCTGGAAGAAAGGTTCAGTGTAATGGTCTGTCAGAGAAAGCAATTCCCACGGGAAGATCAGACTTCCGGGCAGCCATTTTGAGGAAATCAGTATGAAGTACTCACATTCTATAGTCAGACTTGGTAAGGTCATGCATTTCCTTTCAAACTTTTACTTAGATGAATGAAGATATGATTTGATTTGTGGCGCCACTGAAAAGAAGTTACACACTTTAGAATTTATTTCCAAATTCTGAAAAGCTCTTATAAATGCTTCTTGTGTGTGTTTTTTGACTTCTAGATTTATTTAATTTACCTTATGAAATATTACCATGTTTTAATGACTATAAACTGGACTTGAGTTTTAAAATATCTTCTCATAGCTGAATTAGCTTTCAATGTATAAGATGTGAGCTTTCTTATAAACAGTACTATTTTTAAGTGAAATGGGGCAAGGAAATTATTGTGCTCACTTTTTGCCATAGAAAATGTTTAATAAGAAAAATATTTACCATAGCTTTGTGAATTATTCCAACTTGTAAGATATGACTCAATTTATTCATTGGTGCTTATGTTAGAAATTGCATTATATTCTATACAGTAGGTTAGGTGGACTAAACCCAGACATTTATTGCATTTCAGAAAGGATCTACATAATTATTTTTGAAAAATATACATAATAGCTCTTCATACATATTCACCTCATTAACAAAGAAATGCCATTTCACTTTGGCCATATAGCTCTTTCCTGACACAGGCACATGCACAGCAATGGCCTATTTGAATTCATTTTCTGCCTCTCTCAGGCACATTTTTAAAAAATGTTTGTACCTTCAAATGATTCAAAGATGTATGATATTTAACGTTGTGTAAAGTTTTTTTTTTTTTTACCGTTATGCATGAGTAACACGACAAAGGCCAGCCTTGCTGTGCTTTGCCTGTACTATGCTCATATACCTGACTACTTCAATCCTTCTAGCCTTGTTTAATACATGTTTTTAAATTTCAGAGTTTGTATCCTTATCAAAGCATCTTCTACTGGGTTGGATCCATGACTTTTACAAAACCTTTTTGCAAAACCTTCTAGAACTTGAAGAATACAAGTACTGAATTATTCTATGTGCTTTGAGCTTTATCTTTCCAACACCTCAGTGGCTGGGAAGAAAGTCAGGTCAGGGACAAGCACTGAGCAGGGGAGACTTGATTTCTCAGCCTGAGTCTGCTAAGTGCCCTGTGTGTATCACCGAGCAAGGCCTCAGGCTCTGTGAGCTGTGCAGCCCTGTGAGAGCAGAAACTTGTTTTGTTTGTTTGCTATTGCAGTACAGTGCCCAGCAATGTGCCCAGTACATGTAGGTGCTCGCTTTGTATTTGTAAGGGGAGTTAGTGAATCTTATTTACTTCTGTGCAGGTTCAGGCCTGCGCTGGGCTTCAGTGGGTGAAAATCATTTGAGCTCTGTTTTCAGTGGAGACTGCAGATAACACTGCATTAAGTTCTTGAAGGAAAATAGCATGGGCCTCTGGGATACATAGCAGAGGGGCCTGGCTCGGTGGTGGTTCGGTGCTGGTTCAGAGGAGGAGTTCTTGAGAAGGGCTGCTTCACTGAGACTTAAGACAAAATGAGATGTGAACAGGCATATGACATTAAGAATAATGGGAGCATTGAAAGCTGAGGCCGCATCACAGGAGAGATCTGGTTCATGTGAGGGACTGAAGGGCCCTGGCACCCTTAAAGTGATTATGAAAGTGAGATGTAAGCCAGAGTGAAGGAAAATGCTATTGAATCATATGATAATGGGGCTGGAAGCATTCCTATTAATCACTCTAACCTATATTGACTGCATGTTATCAATTTGGAAACTGAAGCCTACAGATCTCTGAGCAAGTTATGGATGTTAAAATGAATTTCCTTATTCCTTTATCTAATTGAATATCAAATTCTTTAGGAAAATTTGAACAGTGTAGAAGTTTGCAGAACAAAGCTTAAGTTTTTCCTCTCAGGAAGTAACTGCTATTAAACACACATACTTTCACATTTTTTTCTAAGCACTTGTTTGTTTTAAATAACATTATACTATTCATATATGTTGGAGGTGTCCAATATTTTTGAAAACAGAACTTCTTTACATTTTAGAAATGTTTGAGGACCTCAGAGCTTTTGTTTCTGTGAATTATATTCAGCAGGGTGCTTGAAGCGATGGGAACTAGCTCCCAACCCCCTTCAAGTACTTTCTTCCCCTTCAGAGGCCTGAATCAACAATAATCAGGATATTTACAACATGAAATCAGCAGGTACTACAAACCAGCGCTCTCCCCCTTACCCTAGAAATGTAGAACTGTTAAACATGTTTTTGTACACACCATTGGGTATATGGATAAGTGTTTATTATATTAAAAATTTTAAATAAAAATTTTTGAAATACATAGCAAATTCTATAATAACAATAAGCTCATTACATGTTAACATAAATAACGTTATGTTTACATTGCTTGCAAATCTCCTTTGATGTCTGGTTTAGTAGAAAGCAGCTGGATTCTCGTATCTGCTTCTGCATTCCATCTATTGTGATATCACATGATTTGTAATCTCTAGAAACCTCCACCATATCCCCAGGAAAGCAAAGAATGTCTTCACAGTACAGAATTTTGCAAACCATGTTGACCTGATGAGCTCCCTAATGGGGCTTAGAGAGTCCCAGAGGTTACTTTCATGTTCTAACAATTGTCATTATACAATGAATTCTCTTATTTTATTTTTTACCTTTTAGCAAGATTTTCTTTCTCACTTTATGTGTCATGGACTATATTATAAATCTACATCATTAAAATGAGACTTGTATCACATATGTTGGGTAATGGTCACCCAGATCATTTGGCAATATTCTTACTGCTATTTTAATAATTTATACCCATACATTAACTGCTGGCAACAAGAGAATAAGGTGAACTGGAACTCAGTGAAGAGGGTATAGATTGTCTCTTTTGGAAGGTTTCTTAGACAAGTCTCTCTATCTCCATAGTCCTGCTTGGCTCAGGGCCACTGCTAGCAGGTGGCTGTACTGTGACTGCTCCTGGTTTTGGTCCCTCCATTCCCTCAGCTAAATCCATCTCCAAAGACATGACTGGTACTATTAACACTGTTTTGAGACAAACTCAAGTAACCAAAATTGAACTGTGGTCACCATGGTCACCAGAGGGCTAAGAGCAGAGAGCAGGAGAGAGGAAATTTGAGAATGTGGTTTAGACTTCTTGCCAAAGAAGATCTTAGAATTTCGAGAGCTGAACAAGACTGGGATGTCTAAGAGGAGTATGCCTGAGGTGGTAAACCAAGTTCATTCAGACATGAGAATAATGATAGCCTGTCCTTCATGGAACCAGAATCTGCCATGGTTATCCTTTAGCATCCTCGGGTATCCTCAGAGAATTGCTTCCAAGTATCCCCCACTTATTTACACACATAGAAACTAAAATCTGTGAAGTCTCAGGTGGCCTGGTATCAGTATTAAGCTCTGCTGATCTTCCTATAACTCATCTGTAGATTACTTATGCAATACAGTACAAGTGCTATGTAAACAGTTGTTACACTGTGTTAAGGAAAATAACAAGAAAAAAGTCTATACATGTTCAGTACACATGCATTTTTTTTTCAAATATTTTCAATCAAAGATCAGTTGAGCACATGAATGTGGAACTCACAGACAGGAAAGGCTGACTGCACTCACCACGTAGCTATTGCTGAATGAACAGGGCTGTTGTGAGAACTAAATTAGTTTTCACACATAAGCTTTTACATAGTATTTGTGGCTCATAATAGGCACAGTATGCATGTTAGATTTTGTTTTGGTTCTTTTGCATTTTTCCTGACTGCATTAGATCAGAAAACCTGTAGCGAGAAAAATATAATCTTGACAAAACAGTGAGAGACCAGATCCACTCCTTCACAGATGTCTGATTCTTGTCTTCCCTTTCTCTGTGTTGCAACAACAATTTAACTAGTGTTTTTGAGATTGATGATGAGCTTAAGAAACTGTGGTGCACTTTTTCATGTAGTCAAGGTCTTTACTAACTTAACAATTACACTTTGAGTATTTTACTAACAATAATTCATGTGCTTATAGCGACTTCTTACTTGCTGGGCACAGCCCTTTAAACTCCTCCAAGGCAAGTATTCATTTCCTTCTCCCAGTGCAGTGCATGTTTTAAGCTCATTAAAGTAGGCTGCAATAATCCATACCCTGTCCTGGGACCCTAATAACAGATGATGCATGGGCTAGACTCCAAGCAAGCACAACCCAAGCTCCCATTCTTGTTCCACCCTCTGGAATTGTGGGACTTTCTCTCTTCCTTCCATCTGAGACTCAGAGACAAAACAGGATGCTCCCTGGACACACTTTTTGTGGGAAATTTTATTAGAAATATAACATGAGAAACAGTATACATTTGTCCAACTCTTTCATTTATAAATGCTTCCCTTTTTAATTAATGTATAGATAATTTTATAAAACATTTATAAATATTATATAAATTTGTATGGCCTCTCCTGGTCCCAGGGGCTTTGGGAGCCATAAGTTACAGTGTGGACATAGCCAAGTCCAAAAGCCACACTATGCACTACCAGTTTTGACAATGGTACAGAAATGGCATCAAGAAACTCCCATGAATCTCCTGAGTAGGCCCGATTTCCTGAGGAATACCCATTTTGCCAAAAAGCATAAGGAGGGCTTGAAGGGATGTAGGCGAGCCATGCCAAGACCATGAGTGTATGCGCAGAAGCTACCAAGTTCTTTGGAAAGGCCAAGGAAGTTAAGCCCAAGACCCCAAAGGGTGACAGGTGCAAGCTGCACTGACTCTCCTACATCACTCCCCCAAGCTTGCGAAGCACAGCTGGACCAACGTTGCCATGAGTTGCAGGCTTTGCCGTACAAAGGCAAAGACTCAGACCAGGCTGAGGCTGCAGCTTTGACTCCAAATCCAGCTCCAGCTCTGGGTCTCATTCCCCGAGGTGGCCAGGTGCCTCTGAAGTCTCCAGGTAAAGGCCTCTGCCAATGTGAGGACAGGACTGTTGTGACCCCTGAGATGCTACCTGCATGGTGTTAGTGTCCTCATGTGCTCTTTGTAAAAATGAACTTGAGCCCCAGTGGCACAGGCCTGAAATTCCAGCACTCGGGGTGGCTGAGGCAGGATGATTGCAACTTCAAGTCCAACCTGAACAATTTAGCAAATTAGAAAGACCTTGTATCAGAATCAAAACCAAAAATTGTATTGGGGATGTAGCATAGTGCAAGGCCTTAGATTTCATCCTTAGCACTTAAAAATGATATGAATTTTTAAAAGCCTTTAGAAAAAAAATTTTAGTTTCTTACTGTCTTACTAGATACCACTAACAATCCATGGTCATGGAATCCTTGAAATTAAAAATTATCCCTTCCATTCTCTTATCTTAAATTTTACTTCTTAAGTATTGGACATCTCAGTCAAATAAGTATTTCTGTAATCCCAGGATTTTGGGAGGCTGAGTCAGGAGGAACACAAATTTAAGGCTCACCTGGACAACATAGTGAGAACCTGCCTCAAAATTAAAAAAAAAAAAAAATTCAAAGGGGCTGGAGATATAACTCAGTATGAAGGCCCTGGGTTCAATCCCCAATATGTGTTCATTCATATGTGGTACATGATATGTTCAGTTCACCCAGTGTATAAAACTCTCCAAAGCACACTTGTAGATCTTTTTATAGGTTGACTCCCTAAACAAAACTTTATAATTCCCTTCTTTGATCCAAACCCTGAGGGAGGATTACATATCAAAGACAATTAAAAACTTTTGAGTAGAAATGAGGCCAAAATACTTCAGATGAATTAAGAAATCCTCTGAGTCTTTTCCAAAAGCCAAAATGAATTTGGTCTTTTCCTTTTTTCTTTGTTTTTATAAATTAGTTTTAAAGTTGAATTTGTGTATTTTCCTAACCCTCTTGGTATTGTACTTCAGGCCACAAGACATTAACTTTCTTCCAGAAGACCATTGCCCACCCCAAAATGAGCCGCAGCAATTCTGGCTCCAGAGGAACAGCTGCATCTCTGACCCTCAACACTTCCTGATTACAGGAGTTGGTGACACATGGTACTTACTGAGGCTCCGGGTCCTTCCTCTAGGTCCTGGCTCTCTCCTCATCCTCTTTAGATGTGTGTGTTCGTTCTCCTTCCGGCTCTTGTCCCTTCACCTAGGAGCCAGTGCTGTGCCTGGATCCACATGGTCATCTTCTCAGGGTGTTGGTTCCTCTGAGTTCTGACTCAAAATCGACCAAAGTAACAGCGGCCAGCACATCTTTCAGATAGTCTCATGCCTAGTGCAGAGAGAAGGCTAAAGACGTATTTGTGGCCTTTCTCTTAGGCCATAGGGACAAAAAATATCTGGATGGAAGTGAGTATGAAAGGCCACCTTCTCTCCCTCCTAGCAGTCTCTGAACTTCTTACTAGAGCATGCTGTATGAAATACTGTCACTGGAAATGTCTTACAAAAATGGTAATCCTGTGCTGTCAAACACTTCAATGTTCTGTTTGTAAAGAATTGCAATCCTCACAACCAGAGTGGTCGTGTATCTTTATTGGGTAAGAGTAGCAGGGCTGCCACCAAGATGTGGGTCTTTCAAGCTAACGTGGAATATCACAACAAACTGGTCGAATTGAGTGTCCTGATTATTACACTGCAAAATGTTTTCCTCTGTGTCTCTCTAGCCTCTTGGTTCTCTATCCACTGTGGAGGGGCTGATGCTAGTAGAGCAAGTATCGAAAGAAAGGTGAACCTATCACTCAATCTGAAAGAAGTTGGAGCTTCAAATGATGCTAAGAAATTGGGTTTGCACCCAGTAGACAGTGAAGACCTATCCAAGATTCAGAAGCAAAGGCATGGGCATATTAGTGTTTTAGAAAAATAAGATGGAAGATGGACTAGAGCAGACAGTCTGCAGGATTGTGCAGTTGTCTTCAGTATATAAGACCTGATGGATTCAGATGCGATGCTTCCAAACACATAGATGCCAAGACAACTAGTGAGGTAAAGGGGAAGAAAAAAATCTTCCTAAACTAGATTCTTCAGCACTGTGCTAGTGGTTCTCTTGAACCAACAGATTATTCTAATTGTTGAAAATAAAAAATGTTAACTTTTGTCACTTGTTATTTAAATATCTTAGCAGTATTTAAGCCCATTATGCTTCTCATATGCTAATCTATTAAGTTAGAATAATAATAAAAAAATTTAATCTTATGGTAAAGTTTGAAAAGAAATATTGTGCACGACTACAAAAAGATCAAGGAAAATTAAAGGTACGAAAGAGAAACTAAGGCGTTGAAATGTGCTATCAAATCATATCATTGCTGTCTGCAGCCTGTTATGTCTAAACCTGAAGAAATAAAAACTAGCTTTAAGAAGGGAGCTGCCACAATAAACCTGGTCTTTATTGCAGGGCAGATTTGCTGTAAATGACTGCATCAGGGTCCATGTGTATGTTGACAGTTACCCAAGCATACCCAAGCCCCTGAGTCCCAGGGAAGCTGCATACATATTTAAACACATAAGCTAACACATACTTTGCCCTGAGATTTCCTTTTCTACCTTGCTAAGTTCAGGATCTCTGCAATGGCTGTTAGCGCCTAATATTTCAAAACCTGTCTACATTAATATTTTTCAAAGCCTTAAACCTTGGCAAGGAGTAAAAATTTTTTTTTAATCTGCTTCAAGAATTAATATTGGAGAATAGGAGTTTTTCCTCTCAGCATTTGGAGGCTGAATAAATTGTTCTCTGTCTCCTTAGAAAGGAGATCAGTTGGAGAGGAGCCGTGCTGGGAGGAAGTAGGGTGCTGCACAGTTCGAGGAGGGGACAGTGTGGGCGCTGTGAGGAGCTCCTGTTCTCTTACCATATGGGCAAGCCTGTTTCTTTAAACCTGGTGTCGATGCTAAAATGCAGGAAGTGTGTTATCTTGGAGTTGCATTCAAAATAACTGGAATTGGTGGGCATCATGAGGACTCCCAGAGCAGCGCACTGTAACGTTGTAAAGTGACTTCTCACATTCTCACTACTCTGACACCAGTGAATTGAACTATACATGTGGGCTGTGGACAGCTCCAGACTTCCTTGTGGTCCTCTTAGGCGTCTGCTTCACCCACTCCCTCCCCCCAGCAAAGAAGTATGTCTGTGACTGAGAGTTTAATTTAAAAAGACCCATACATGACAGACGCCAGAGCTTTCAGCAAGGGCTTATAGTTAGTTTTCAATTTATTAAAATAACATAGATCTCATCATATATTGGTAAATATAAAACAGAATTATGAGATTAACAGAAAATCCTGCTACCTCAAGGCAACCATGTTATTGCCAATATTTTTTGCCTCTCCAATCTTTTGTAGCTAATTTAATTTAGTCAGTAATAAAGCATATAATTTTCTATACAGCATTACTTAGCAATTATGACCCAAGAATTTCGCCATCAATTCTAACTTCTCTTATTTCTTTTGTCATTATTGGCCATTATATAAATTTATATAGATACCATCTCTGTTACTTCTGTGACAACCTGTGGATTTGATATTTGTATTCTTTGATTTGTATGCATCAATTTAAATTCAATTTTGATCATTCTATTTTTTTCTTATTGATGCCTCAGTTTGAATTAGATTCCACAAGAATTCATTGACATTATCTAAGTGAAGTGGCATGTTTTTAAAAGATAAAATGTTCCTCGGGACTCACAGGCCCAGAAATCTGCTCCAAGGTTGTGATGACATTTGGATGCTAATTCCAGGCCTCCTTGACGAAACGTTGTCCTAGAAGCCTCTCAGAAGAGAGCAGTCTGTGGGAAGCTTCGGAGGGTGAGATTCCTGTGCTGCCTTGTCATTCCAGAGAAAGCACCAGTCACTGGGCTCTAGGAGCCCCATATTTGCTTGCCGCTGCCTGTGTGATGTCCAGTGCTCCACTGAACCTCTCTGAGCCTCACAGGCCAGCTCTGTCTACAAAATAGGTAAAATGCCACTACCAGCATTGCCCTCATTATTCACTAGAAGACTTGTCCAAACCTGATTTAATTTAAGTGATTTTTTTTTAAATAATGTTTCCCATAGGACTTAAAAATAAGAGAACTAGTTTATAAATTAGCTACATCGCCACTGATCTAGCATTGAGCTTGCATTTTTTGAGCAGTGTCTTTGACATCTGTGCACATTCACTATGCTTCATTCATCCTGATGGAGTGTGGATGCAGAATCCTGAGAAACAGAATTGACGACTTTATCATATATACTTCTGGGGACTCTTGAAAGTTCAAATGATTAGTGTATATATATAACTCTAGTGATATTCTTAAAAATCAATAATGAACTGACTTCAGTACTGTCAAGTAGTTGCAAAACAGCCCTTGACACACGAAGCAGCAAGATCACTGCCCGTTCTTCAAAACGTGGTGATGCTGGTTTACTTTCTCCTTTGGCCAGACTGTCCTTTCATACCCGTCCCTGGTCATTTTCACTGATGGGCTGTCCTCAGCTTGGCTGAGGCAATGGAGGCCATTGGCTGGATGGGCAGATGATTAACCTTGACCTTCACCTCCGTTCTGCCTCTGTTCTCCTCCTCTTTGACCTCAAAAGGATCTTGCCTCTACTTAGAGACTTAACTTATACTTTCTTCCCCCCTGCCTTCAGCTTCTGCATCTCTCCTAGCTGGTTCTCCCTGTGTGGTGTTTGTCATTGGAAACAAAATACATTCTTCAGACCCTATGGATATATGTGTGCTACTGGAGATGAAACCTAGTCACACTGAGCTAAATCCCAACTCAGTTTTTATTTGTGATGTTGAGGTAGGGTCTGAGTGACTAAGGTAGTGACTAAGTTGCCCAAGTTGGGCTTGAACTCAACGATCCTACTGTTTTCCTCTCCCGTAGTACTGAAAACTGTTTGCTTTTGTTTTTTCACTCAATTTCTCTGAGACAGCTAGCTCTGCTCTGATTTTTCTTCTCATTCTCAGTCTTCCCTTTGTAGTCTTCTCTCTGCTCTGCCAAGACATTAAAGTCTACATTCAAAAGAGACTCCAAAATCATGTCTTCTTAGTCAACGAAAGAAGGAACCTTATCAATAGTTGCTATTATGTGACTTAGATAAAGGAGATATCTGTAGTAAACTTTTTATCTGGCTTATATGTCAGGGTCAAAAATCAATAATCTGAATACTGTTAATATTTTATTACACTCTCATTATTCCTTACCTTAGGTTCAGGTAATAAGCATACTGTTATCATGCTTTGTTTTCCAACAGGAAGTAATTGGGAATTATATGCTAGGCGTTGAGGGGATCACAGAAAAAAATACTGGTAACAGTTCCTTTCCCTGACCCCTCATGCTTGCCAGGTTTCCATAACAACCTTGCACGGTGGATATCAGATTCCCCAATTTTGTATGGAGCTATGTCAGGACTTCAAGTCCTCAAGTTCACACAGCTTGTCTCCAAAGACCTGAGGTTCAAACTGTGTCTTTCTGACACAGAACACTTTCTATGCATGATCTAATTCTAAGTAAAACAGATCCTAAGTGGTACCTGTATGATGACTTGTGATTCCTGGAAGTAGCTTTCAGTTTTGATAAACCTAACTGTGCAGTTACTTTATCTTCTTTTCCAAATATTAAGAAAAATATGAAGTTCAGAATTTTGTCAAATGTAAAAAAGAAAAGATAAAAACATTTCTATCCACAATATTTATTTTCATTCACGAGTCAACATTTTCCTGTCTTATAAAATCATAAATTTTGAAAGCAAAGATAAGGATTAATTTGTGAAAGATTGAAAAATGCATTCAGGCGATTAAATGCTGGTCTTTTGATGGTCATCCATGAGATCAGTGAGCTAGGGATTTAGACATAGTTGAGGTGCTGAAGTTGTATCTTCCTGACACCTCATTATTTATTGACATTTTCTCTTTTTCTCCCCGTGGAATTCTGGAACTGTATGAGACCTTGTTATGTCACTCCCAAATGAAAATCATAGTTGTACTTGGACCCAAATGAAATCAGGGCAGGCCTACTGAGAGTCAAGAGGTGTACATGATGAGAGGCAGGCTGTGGACTCACAGAGAACCCTAGCAGTCTCCCTCTTCTTTCTAGCAATGTCTCTGTTTTTCAGAGCAACATTTTACTAGAATTTTGAGCATGTATTCTCTTATGCTTTCTTTTGTTCATGCAGGTTTCCAATGTAGTGATTATAATGGCAGGAAGTGGTAAGGCTGTATTTTAGCATAGGTGGACATGGCATAGTATTAGAGTCGCAGGAAAATATTTAGTGAGTGTTTTTGTTTCTGTACCATCTCGAATTACAGTCTTCTCTGATCTTGAAGGTTGGTTATCATTGGTGGGAATACGAGAAGCTTCTGGTTTTTGTTCTCAGTCACAGAAGAAAGTATTACACATAGTGATCTAGATGAATTGACAGTGCATTGTGAAAATGATCTCATATGAGTGTTTCAAAAAGCAATTGGAAAGTGTGTCAAGATCAATTAAATGCCTGTCATTGGCACAGAAGGAAGAAATTTAAGGAGACCACACTTAGTTCTGGTTATTTCTATGTAACAATACTGTAAAACCCTCTATTTAACTATGAATTCCATGGTGATATGAATTGTGTTTTATTCCTTATTGTGTTCCCAGTAGCTAATATAGTGTTGGCACCAAGTAGATAGTCCACCAGTACTAGAACATAACTGGGAATGTAATTAAAAGGATGCAAATAATGGTAACTACTTTTTAGTCTGGTTTATGGGCTAGACTTATTTGGTAAATAGTTCTGAAATTAAGCAACTATATCTAAAATATCTCAGAAAGCATTGGAAAAAGATGTATTCTTGAGAAATTTGAACCTCAAGTTCGACTTTAGGAGAGTTTGTGGTTTGAATTTATATTGGTTATAAAATTCAAGAAACGCAAACTGAAAAATCAATTTTAAAGATGGTCTTAGATTAGAAGAAATAGTTTTGGAACAAAGCAAGAACGAAGGCACAGCGTCTTCAGAAGGCTACATTCTCCAACAAAGACCACAAAGATGTCACTTCTCCTAAAGCCCCACTAACGTTAACTCAGAGTCCAACAAAAAAATTTCACAAGGAAACAAATCACCATAAGAAACAGAAGAAATAGCAGACAACAGAATTAAACACTGAATTTTCCAGAAATGGAGTAAATGAATAAAGATTACAAAGTGTATGGATTTAAAATTATTTAGATAAGTGAAATATGAAAGTATAAATTTGAAAAGGGACAAATACTATTAAAATAAGCATCAGATCAAAGGTTATTAATGTCTTAATAAAAGGGGTTTAGAAGTAATTCACTTAAGAATAATATGTATGTTACATAGAATGTGTAAAAGCCCACATCATTCAGTACAAAAGAAGATAGGAAACAGGGAAAACCAGCCTGAAAGGACAAAAGAGCAGATATTAAAAAATAGATCCAAATATGTCAATAGTAAACAAAATTGTAAACACAGGTTTGTTTTGCTTTATTTTTGTTTTTGTTCTATTTTGTTCAGTCTTACACTCCTGGGGTTTGGACCAAGGACCATCACACTGAGCTCCATGCCCTGCCCACTTTTATTTTTGACTTTGAGAAAAGCCTCACTAAGAAGTTAAATTGCTAAGATGGGCGCAGACATGTGATCCTCCTGCCTCAACCTCCCAAAGTACTGAGATTACAGACCTGTACTAACAAGCCCATCTTAAACTTAGATGTGTAACAGGGATTTGGATCACCAGCACCTCCAAAGCACCCTCTAAAGACTGCCTCTTCTCTTACCCTCTTGTTTTCCTACCCACAGGGTAGTTATCTTCTTGACTCTGGAGGCATGTATAGTTTTGATTTTTATTCAGATTTGATTAAAATATGAACATAAAAAACAAAAATCATAAAATATTTAGAAGGCAGACTTTATCATTTCAGAATTTGTAAGGAATTCCTGTTGTGTAAAAATATTAAAAGGATTGATCAGTTTAACTGCGTAGAAATAATTTTTGTTCACCAAAGCACTAGAAAGCTAGTCACAAATAGGAAAAATTATTCAAAACTTCGCATAACTGCTGAAGGATTAGTATCCAGAATATGTAAAGAAGTCCTATAAATAAGAGAGATGAACTGCCCATTCTTTAAAAAATGAATAAGAAAAATCAGCATGTATTTTACTGTAAATGAATCTTCCCATTAGGCTTGCTTGTGGCATTTTTGATGATGAACATAACATACGTTGATGCAGTCCATTCACCCATCGCTCTTCCTCATGCTCTCCCTCCTCCCCATTATCCCTGTCCTCTCACCTGTTAGTCTTCTTTTTACTTCCACATAATCATTTTCTCCTAGGTTATATGTATAAAGGAAAACATGTGATATGTGTCTTTCTGAGTCTAGTATCACTTAATATGATTGTGATGGTTTGGGTCTGGAGTGTTCCCCAAAAGCCTCATGTACCTATGGATAATGTGTACTGGTAGGAGTTGGGGCCTGGCTGGAGGGGTGGATGCCTGGGGCTTGACTTAGAAGGGCATAAGCTGGTTGTGTCCTTGCTCACATTCTCAGCTCTGTTCTGCCATGCTTCTCTGAGAATCTTTGCCTCCGGAGCTCCAGCTCCCTCTCTGGCTATAGCTGTGGCCCCACTATGTGATCCTACCATTTTCCAGCCAACTCCTCCTCCCCCATGAGTGGACTGTGAGTTTCTGAAACAGTACACTAAAATAAATCGTGCCTCCCTAAAGTTGTGGATGTTGAGTATTGAGTCACAGTGATGAAAATATAAGTAAGACAATGACAATCAGCTTTATCCATTTTCCTGCAAGTGACATGACTTGATTTGCTTAATGGCTGAATAATTCTCTATTGTGTACAGGAGCCACGTTTCTTTATTCATTTATTCACTTGCAGGCACCTAGGCTAATTTTACAGCTTGGTTGCTGTGAATTGCACTGTAACCGACATAGGTAAATGGATATCTGTGTCATATACTGGTTTTAATTTCTTTTGGGTATATAACAAGGAGTGGCACAGCTGGATCATATTGTAGTTCCATTTTTAACTTTTTTGAGGAAACTCCACTGATTTTCATAATGGCTGTACTAATATACACTCCTACTAGCAGCGTAGGATGATTCATTATTTACCCTGCATCCTTGACAGCATTTATTATTTTCATATACTTGATGAAAGCTTTGACTATAATGTGAAGGGATGTCAATGAAGTTTTTACCTGCATTTCCTTGATGGCCAAAAATGGTGAATGTTCTTTTATATATAATTATTGTCCATTTGTACTTCATCATTTGAGAAGGGTCTCTTTACTTGATTTTTCGCATTTATTGATTATTTTCCCATTTATCCACTGTTCTTTTAATTATCATTGTGAGTTCTTTAAATATTCTAAGTATTAATCCTCTTTTGAAAGAGTAGTGGGCAAATATTTTGGAGAGTGAATCTTAATGGCAATCAATATATTCCAAAATGTTCAACAGTGATGATCATATGGGAAATTTGAATTAAAAGCACAACTGCCAGATGTTGTAAAAATGAAATACATAGTGCCCTCGTTAAGAGAATAGAATGTGGAGTCAAACTATCCGTGTCCAAATCACAGATCTGTAAACTAGTTGTGTGCTCTCGGGCAAGTTAATTACATTTCTTTGGTTTCTTCCTGTACAAAAGGAGGATAATAATTCTTCCTCCTTTTCTTAGTCCATCACCTGTGGCTATTATTATAATACCGCAGATCAAATAGGTTGCAAAGAAAGGAAGTTTATTTTATCTCATGACACTGACCCAATGTTGACGGACCACAACTGGTGATCTTCTTGCTGGTAGAATCCTGAGATAGTGCAGAGAATCATATACATATGACAACAGATGGGGGGCCCAAGAAACAGAGCCTAAATTGGTCTAACAGCAGACGCACTCTCCCGATAACGTAATAACTCATTCATTCACTAATCACATGAACGGATTAATCTGTTCACAAAGATAGGCCCCTAATCACCTTTTAACATTCCCATGTGATCTCTTAATATGTCTTAAAGTGGATTAAAATTTAATGTGGCTTGGAGGGGGCAAACCATATTCAAACTCTAACACTACCTTATGGAACTCTTACAATGATCAAATTAGTTATTATATTTAAAGTACTAGGAAAAGGCCTGGTGCATATGGAAAATCCACTTGCTTATTGTGTGACTTGATCAGTTTGAGCTGGTGTAACAGATTACCATGCTGGTTGGCTTAAGCAACATTTATTTCTTAGAGCTTCATAGTCTGGGAAACCAAGATTAACTTGCTAACAGATTTGCTGTGTGGTGAGAGAGACACCTTCCCGGCTTTGCAAATAGCTGCCTTCCTGCTGTGTTTTCAGATGACAGACAGAGCAAGGGAACTCTCTCATATCTCTTTCTGTTAAGAGCACTAATTCCCTCACATTTCATCTAGACCAAATTACCTCTTCCACCAATGAAAAAAGCTATCACATTAGGAAGTAGCACTCCAATAGATGGACTTGAGAGAAATATAAACATTCAGTCCATAGCTGTGTTAATGATTATGATTATTGGATTCCTTTAAACCTCTTTTGTTTTCTGTCTCTGCTAACTTCTTAGATAATCTCATTCAGAACAAAAACATCTCCAGCCAAGACCCACAAAATATATTCTTACACATTCATGTGTCTTCTAGACGTTTCCATGTAAGATGCATCTAAAACCTACTATGTATACAAAAGTGTCTGAAACACTCCCTTATGATAGTCCCTTGCACTTCTTACCCACTATCCCAAGAACCCAGGCGTTCACTTTCTCTCTAGGAGTAATCCCACTATTGCATTTGTTCAGACCAAAAGTTTGGGGTCATCTTTGTCTGCTTTACTTTTCTTATACTCAAGCTTTGATCCTTCAGCAAATCCTCTCCTTTCTACTTTCAAAATATATGTAGCTTTTTCCTGTAACAGCCCTGTGGCCCAAGCCACTGATGTGTCCTACTAGACTATTCTATTAGCCTTCTATCTAGCCTTTTGATCTCAGTTGGAAGGCTATTCGTAACATACTGCTTAGAATGATGATGTTAATGATCTTCAAAACTTTCTGATGCTCCCATCTTCCCCAGTAAAAGCCAGAATCCTCCAGGGTCATCTGATTTCTGGCCCTCACTGGGAAATCTTCCTCTGCATGCCTGCACTGTTCCCTGTGCCACTGCTGTCCCTTACAGGAATGTCCTTCTGGATGCCTGCCCATCTTGCTACCTCATTGTTTTGTTTGCCTATTTTGTTCTGCTTTATGTTCACTTGAAAATTTCCTCTCAGTAATTCCTCCATTGAACCATCTCTAATATTTCAACCTATATCTCAATATTTTGTGTTTCTTTTTCTGCTTTATTCTTCATCTTAGCTATAAATGTTATGGGTCATTTATTTATCTTGTTTGCTATCTCCTCTATAGAGTTTACATTCAAAAGATGGAAATTTGCTTCCGTTTGTTCACTACTGCATCTCTGGCACCTACAGTGGTAGCTGGTACTTGTAGTAGTTTCTCAGTAGACCTTTATTGGGTAACTAAATAAATGAATGAACAAACGTCAAGTTTTGGCAAGGGAAGGGAACAAATGGAATGTTTGCACACTGCTGAGGGGATTGTAAATTTGAACAACTTTAGGAAAACAGAGTTTGATGTTGTCTAGCAAAGCTAAATATGAATATGCCTTCTGACTTAGCTTTTTAATCCCAGTAGATACCCTCTAGTAACTGCCGTTTATGTACATCAGGAGACAGGAACAGGGACAGTTGAAACTCTACTATTTGCAATGACAGAGAACTGAAAACAACTCAGTTGTTCATCAATAGTAGAGGAGATACATTTCCAATTCTCTTTAATCTTATAGCAAGGAAAATAAGTGAATCATAACTACAGCAAAATAATACTAATAAATCTCAAGAACAAAATGCTGAACAGTGTAGATGCAGTATGCTTTTATTTATATAAACTTGAAAAACATAAAAACCAATAACATGTTGTTAAAATATGTCAATGCATATAATAAAAGTATAATGAAAAGCAACCCAATAATGTGCACAAATTTGAGACAGTGATCACCGTAGAAGGGAAAGGAAGTCATGATATCACGGGGGAACACTGAACAATTGTCAAATGCAAAGGTCTCATGTTATTTTTCCTCGCCCATATGAAGAGCATATAGATACCTACTGTATTATTTATTTTTATATTTCAAATGTGTATATATTCCATAATCTCTACTCAATATAAAACAATTAATTTTAAACAGAAAGCCAAAGGAAAATAGTTAAAGGAATGCTATTCATTAAGCATGAATTCCATTTGACTAATAAACACATAAGAAATGGCTTGAACTTATTAATCAGGGACTACAAAGTAAGACAATGATATAACATTCTTGACGCTGGCAAAGATGTAAACTTGGATCAGATTAGGTGCTAGTAAGGTCTTAGAGGTGAGTGTGTTACAACAAACTGCTTGCAAAACAAGAAAATTGATATACTCATTTGAAGATCTGCCTTGGAGCATCTATTGAAACTAATCACATGTAAACTTAGGGCTAGCATATTATTCCTCAGTGTATTTTTAAAATAATTCCATTTTATAGAAGACAGAAAACAGGAATTTTTTCATGAATCTATCTCCCTACAAAAAAAATTTTTCTGTGGTATAGGAGATAGGGAGGTCAAAGAGGGTAAATACAGGAAGCTATATCATCATGAATATTCTGTTAAAGCTGCATACCAAAATTTGCTGGCTGCATCTAATTAAATGTAGCACTTAATTGAAATTAAAGCATTTATATCTTTTAGTGTTTATACTAAAAAAAAAAAACGCAGAAAAGTTACATTTAGTGAGTTAAGGTACCAATGTGAGAGGTCAGAGAAAGAGCCCTGAGAGCAAGTTTGAGGAATGCAGAATTAGGCAAAAAATTAAATAAAGGGGAAAAATAAACATAAAATAAAATTATAACATAAAGGATCAACACTAAGTTATTTCTTTCATAAAACCAATAGAATAGAACATTTTCCAGAAGTAAAAAATGAATAAACTAAAACAAAATGGAGACATAAATAGGTGCTATGAGATTAGAAAGTTAAGAACGTGTCATATACAACTTCTGCGAGTGAATCTAAAATCTTAGATAGACAGCATATAAACATAAGACTTTCCAAAATACCTGAAGGAAATAAATAGTCCTGTAGTTATTAAAGAAATTGAATCAATAAATAAAAAAGTCATTTACCAAAAACACAAGGCCCACATTGTTTTGTAGATGAATTCCGTCCAGCTTTCAGTTTTGTACAAACCTTTCAAAAGAACAGGGAAGAATGAACCTCAAATGTCAAGGCTAGTGTAAGACTTCCTGAAATCAATGTCAGCAATAAAAATGAAATGAATATGCCAATCTGACTGATGAGTATAGATGCACTGGTTCTGTACGAAATGTTAGTCAAATTCATCAAGTACAAACAAAGGTACATTTTGACAAATTTGAGTTTATATCAAGAATGGAAGGATACTATAATATTAGAAAATTGTTAAGTATAATTTACCTCATTATGAAATGAAGAGAAAATGCCTCATAGATATAGAAAAGGCATTGAATAGAAAAGTTTCAACATACAGTGATATATAAAAATTGGGAGGCAAAGTATTAAAGAGAAACATTCCCTTTATCTGATAATGTCTAATAAAAGTTAGAAAATATAATTTATGATGTGAATCTTTAGAGAATGATCCCTGTTATATACTTTACTCATCTGATGTATGTTTTGTTTTGTTTTGTTGTGGGGGTTTCTCATCCTTCTTAAGCAATGAACATTCTGGATGTAAGTTTATGTATACTTGACATATTATTTTCTTAGCATAAATTCCAAGAAGTGGAATTGCTTAATTCAAAGTCTTATATTCTGTGATTTTTTTATTATATACTTCTACATTTCCATGGAGGGAGAATTTACAAAGTTTTAGTGCCACCAAACCATTCCTGGAAGTTCTCATTTTATTCACTTTGTGCTTTTAGCAGATGTTTATTGAGCACTCTAACATGCTACATTCTCCACTAGGAGTTAGTGCCCAGTGACAAGCGTGGCAAATGTGGCTGGCAACCTTGTGGAGCATATAGACTGCTTCTGGTGTTATTCATATATATTCTTTTAAGAAATTGCCTATTACTCCTTTTTCTGGGTATTCAGATTAATATACCAGCAGGCAAGATCTTAGGGTGCTGAGCAACTGAAGCGTAAGAGGTATGAGGAATGAATCTCTTTTGCCAGAGTAACTATGTTTTTATACAAACAAAAAAATAGATCAATGGTAGAAAAGAACAACTGTACTTATATGGGGACCAAAAAAAAATAACCTTAAAAATAGATCAGTCATAACAAATCTGAAATGTAGTTGTACTTCATGAGAGAGGCTGACTGACGACACAGGCCACAGACCATTTTAGACCCCTGTGCTTGACTTGAGTGGTGGCTGCTGGACTGTGCTGGCACATGTGGTTTGCTTTAGAATGAGCTCAGCACCTCCACACATTGTAATTTGATTCACACTAAAGTGAGCACATCTCCCTACAAAGGAGAAAACCTCAGTGTCATTCAGCATTGTCAGTCAGCAATTGTTATCTTCAACAAGAATACAAAAATCCATGCTGATGAAACAGTGAGTCAGAACCCACAGCTGGCTTCTTCCTACGAAGTCGAAAATGGAAAATCTACTTAATTGAGAGGAAACAGGGAGCTGATCTCGTAACTAAACCTTTAAGAACACGTAGACAGCTTTGCACTGTCCTAAAGTGGTGTGGAAGATGGCCACAACCTGGACAGCAGCAGCCAGAAACAGAAGTAGAAAAGCAGGGTCAGGTGGAGATTTTCACTTCCACCTTCACCTCTCCGTGTTCCAAGGTGAGCATTACGGCCCACTGCCGCAATCCAGAGCATCTGTTGTGGAGTTGGCGACGGACAGGGGTTCATGCCGAGGTGTGCTGACCAGCTGCCCTGCGTTTAGGCATCCTGTCCTCCATTTCCTCTCTCCACCAGATCTCCAGGGAGGATGAAAAATAATCTGGAGAGATGAGGCTCTTACAGTATTGCTTCGTTCTAAGAATTTACAGGTGAACCCCTGACTGAGGAGCTGCTTGTGGGTTTGGAGGGCCTTATCAAAACTTTGGTGGTACTGCAGGCTCCACCCTTCCCTGTCTCCTGAGAATCACAGAAGTGCTGTGCCACTGTGCATATGGGGCCCGTCCCTGTCCATGTGGCAGGGCAACACTCACTCCAGGGAAACGTGACCTCACAAGCCAAAACAGTGAGATACTCAGTGACTTCAACCATTGCAAAACAGATTAAAGCTGAATGTAGGCCACCTGAAGCAAAATTATTGGAACAGAGAAATGAAAAATTAAAAGGAGTCTAATCAGTATGCTTAACTAGATAAAGGAAAAATGTGATTAATATGAAGTAGACAAACAAAAATAAAAGAAGCAAGTGGAAATAGCATTTTTTAAAAAGTAGAGCTAGAGAGACAAAACAAACGCAGCCTAGGGATTTTTATTTGACATAAGACTGGAGCCAGTCAATTAATGGCAAAACAGTTAAATCAAAGAAAAAGTTTGTGAAACTGACACATATACCACAGATGTTTGATTTTTACTTGCAATATATAAATCCATATTTGCAAAGCTCTCGTTAAAACTGGTTTTGTCGGATTTCCATTTCTGTGACAAAACATTTCAAATACTCAGTATTGTGCTTTGTATCTGTAATAAAGATAAAAGTCTCACATATTTGGATGTTATAGATTATCTATGGAACCCTGTGCTGTTAGGACACTGGGGCCTTGTCTGGAAGGGTGGATTATCAGCATGTGGTGAGAGACAGAAATGTGGCAGATTGTGGATTACAAGTGTGTGGATTATACTATAGGTGTGTGGTAGATTATAGATGACAGGCCTGTGGTGGACTAGGGGCTTAAACCTGGAAAGGGAACACTAAGGCTGAACCCAGAATGGGAAGATCACTGGGACAGGATATGAAAGAATAAAAACAACTTTCCCCCTTCCTCTTGGACTTGGCTTCCTGGTTAGAATGTCATGAGGAGCTGCCTCCACCTCTGTCTCCACCATGTGTTTTTGCTCCCCTCTCTTGGATGGACTGTGACCTTCTGAAACTGTGAGCCAAAACAAATCTTTTTCCCCCTAATTTGTGCATGTTGAATATATTGTCACAGCAATGAAAACGTTACAATGGCACTTGACTTGTAAGATGAATTTTAGCTCACAGTTTCAGAATGGTCTCTTAACTTCTTCGAATTTGTCCTGTAGCAACAAAAGTCCATGGCAGGAATTCTGGGCAGAAAGGCACTCTTCACCTCATGATGTCTGGAAACAAAAGAGATAGGAAATATTTTCTTTAATCATTAGGCCCCAGCAATAAAAGACTTCACCTCCCCATAGAACCACAGGCTAAGGACAACGCCTTTAACACATAGACCTTTGGGAAGCAATTCAGATCCAAGCCATAGCAAAAAGGATATGGTATACCACTCTTTCCACTGTGAAAATAAAGGGCTAGCTTTGTATGTAAGTATTTAACACCATCAAGAATATTGAGTGAGAATATTGTAAGCTGTTTTTGATTTATCCATATATCTCCCTTTTCTTGATTAAAGTATTGACAACTGAAACATCTAAGGTTGAAGATGTTATTCGGTGTTATTTTATGATCAGATATTTCACAAGGAAATGCATTAGAGTGTCAAGACAAACAGGAAGCTCTGGAATCAAATGTGTCTTTGTTCAACCCAGACTTGGTTTAGAGTTCAAAGTTGAAGCACACGCCTGTTCTGAAATACCACTTAGTTGTATTATCAGCTTGAAAATTTCAAGACCTTATTTGTTTGATGTTGGTAATCCTAACAAACACTGTCATTTGTGTTAGTGATTTTGTCACATTTAAATTCCTTTGACAAACTTACTGATAGTACAATAGGAAGTAGAAATTCTCAGGTAATTTTAGTTCACTATCCTTTAATTTTTAGGGAAAAGAATATGGGATTTAATTAAACTGATTTACTGTTTAACTTGACCAAATTCTCTGTGAAACTTTTCATTTTTCTTTGAGGTCACCTTTGGGCAATATGTGGAGGTAGACATTTCATAATACAGAAGTAATAAGCCCCATATGTTTTCTTATATTTCAGTGATTTTAATTCTAATAAATTTGTATGATCCCCCCCCCCACTTAGTAATAAGTGTAAAAATTTGGCTCAAATTCTTTATTTTTGCTTCCTGGTTGTATCTTAGTTACTTTTTTTGTTGTGGTGACAGAAAACCCACTATCTGTAAAATGAGGAAGAAAAGATTTATTGTAGCAAAGTTTCAGAAAGTCTCACACAGTCCATTCATGGGTTTCTGGCAATGGTAGAAACAGAGTGGAGCTGTAGCCAGAAAAAAGCCCTTCATTGCATGGTAGACAGAAGGCCAAGTGAGTGAGGAAGGGCGGAGCTCCCTTTCAATCATCTCCAATTAATCCGCCCCTTTTGAGTCGGCCCTAGTGTTCTACACCCTCTGACCAGGCTCCACCTCTGAACAGCACTCCGATTCACAGATATCCCATCATGACGCTTTGGACAACATTCCAGATCCAAACCATAACAGAGTGGTTATGGATTTTGTTAATTTGACTGAAACCAGAAGTAAAAAGCCACAACAAATGGTTAAAAATCATTTTCAGTCTGTGGAAGATTTTAAGTTCAGATCTTGAATCCTGGCAGAGTGGACTCTGGAAAGGCACTCAATAGAAGGCTTGAAGCTAAGAGTAGAACTTCGATTTTGCTGGGACTGATGAGAAATTGGAGCGTGTGAAAGAGTCCTTGCAATTAGAGAAATCAATGAAAAAGAAAGATTAAAAAATGACATTTGGATAATGTCATTCAGTTCAAGAAAAACCATCAAGTAATTTTATGAAGGCATGGATTTCAATAAATCAATAGCTGATGAAAATTAAGTTTGCTTGGCTTGCTCCTTTGTAATAGACAGATGAAATATAGCGACTGTAGATTGTCAGTGCAGATACTAACTCCAGAAAATTCTTATTTTGTGTTCAATAACATTGCTGTGCTTTCTTGGCAAGATTCACAAAGCTCCTCTTTATAAAGCCTCTTAGTATTAAAGCTATTGCACATTCTTGCCAATATAGGTGAAATGTCAGAAATTATGACTTATTACTGTATAAAAATGTATTTCTGTTTGTTTCCAGATAAGGCAGTTACATTTTCGCACACAAGACCTTGCATGTGTAGATCAATTCTGAATGACAGCTTTAGCTTTGACCTATTTGGGTGGTTTGGAGACCAATTTTATTTTTGTTCCAGACGATTTAGATATTTCAAACTTATCCCACAGCGGTCCCTCAGAAACTCCCCTGACTCTATATATCCTCATGATGATTTCAAAACTTTGTTTCTGTGGAAAACAAATTAAATGCATACATATCTATGGGAAAAGATTCTACTGTACTTATGCACCAGAATATCCTAATCAGTCTCCTCTATCTTTATTAAGCTTCCATTCCTTCTGTAAAACATGCAGACTGATGCCTTCTATACATTCCCAATGGCTGGTAGGTTGCCACTTCCACCCCAGTGTGCTCAAGTAACCTTTTCTCCCACTGCATGAGTGTATGCTTAACAAGAGCCAATCATGCTTGTTTTAAAAAACCTATTTATACCTTCTTTAAGTTGGTATTTGTAATTGAACACAATTACATAGAGTTATTAAATATGAGTTACAAGAGTTGGTATTTTTTAAGGAAAGAAATTAAGTATTCCAGAAGACTTGATAAAATTAAGTTGTGAGACAGACAACTGTAATATGTTGCAAAATATGTGTTTAAATATAAAGGGAGGATTTGGGTTTATATTGTCTGTCCAATGTCTGACTTTTGGCTGAGAGCTTGAAAGCAGTAGAAGATGGAAATTCTGGCTAATATTTTAGATGTGCTTTGTACAAGAAAGACAGTGAGAAACTATGATAGTCAAAAGAAAAGCACTCAAAGAAAACTATCCCAACCTTGTCAGTTATTTAAAGGATAAATCCCACGACAGGAATTTTTAAAAATTAGACTGTCAGGAAACCTCCTGGTCACTTAAATTGTTAAGGACCATATGTCTGTGTGCAGCATCTCCAGCTTTATATGTTGAAATTTTAATCTCCAATGTGATTCATATTTGGATATTAATATTAGGAGATAAGTAGGTCACAAGAGCAGCATCCTTATGATGGGAAAAAGACACACAAGAGAACTTGCTTGCTTCCTCTCCCCCATTTCTCTCCATCATGTGAGGACACAAGGAGGAGACACTGAGCTGCACACACCTTGGACTTCCCAGAGTTGGTAGAAGTGACTATTTGTAGTCTAAGCATCTAATCTATGGTATACTTTATAACAGACTGACCTGAGATATGCATATTATTCATATCCTCATTAAAAATATATTGTAGGCTAATTTCAAAGCTGAAAAGATACATAAGTAACACGCAACACCTAGAGTCAACAGTTATGCAAACTGCAGGCTTTGGATAGCATGATACCTCACTGTAGGTTCACCACTTGTAACAAATGTGCCGCTCTGATTGGGGGAATGCGAGTTCTGGGTTGGGACTGTGCAAAGGTGGGGGCAGGACCTATGTGGGATCGTTCGCTTTGCTGGAAAACTAAACTGAACTGCTCTGAAGAGTCTTGAACACACACACACATATGCAATGAATAAGTAGCTTTAAACGAAAAAAAAAATTTTAAAGACCATTATTAACCTTTTGAAAAATTTCATATTGTTTAAAAATTTTATTCCAGGGCCTAATGTTAATATCAGTGTTTCTCTTGGCTCACTCATTAAGGGATTTTTAAAGCACCATTTTAATTTTTGCACAAAAGATATATTGCTTCAACAATGTAATTTTCTTTAGCTAGTATTTATTGGCAAAATGATAGAGAAACTAATTATGCTGTTTCACAACTTTTTTTTCCCTAAGGTCCAGAACGTTTAGATTTAAAAATATATCCATCTGGAGAACCTTCCTTCAACGTAGCTCTTATTACCACAGCCTTGACCCCAGATTTTGCAGGTTCTCGAGACAGATATTCCAGATTCAAGGCCCTGCATGAGGGCCACTCTGGAGACTAATAAGACTGTTGAATGAAAAGTGGCATTTGCTGCTGAAACTGTAAAGTTGCCTACCGCTAAAATGGTTCTGGTTGAAATCCCCTCTCTACTGCCAGAGCTAAGCAGTATGAAATGAAATGATACCCTATGTGACTTGTTTTCTATGATCCAAAGAAATAGAAGTAAGAGAGATGGTTGAAAGTGATAGAGAGCTAAATTTCAACTCAACATACGGAAGAAGTTTCTAACAATTATATGCATCTCAAAATGCCATTTGCTTCCGTGGGCAGTGAATAAGTTTTTGCCTTTGGTAGTGTTCAATTACAGCTGGGCAGTCCCTTGACAAGTGTATCCAAGCAATAGAGACTTGGATAGATACCCAGACTACCCACAAGATGATTCTACCCTTGAAATCTTGTGGTCTTAAACTCTGTGTGTGTGTGTGTGTGTGTGCGCGCACACATGTGCATATACATATTTAAATTTATCAAATAGATTTCAGACTAATCTCATTTTAAGACCAAGACTCCTGACCAATATCATGAGAAAAAGCACTTCATGCAATTCTTAATTTTATAGGGTATTAACATAAATGCAACCTTAATAAACCCTGTACTTTTACTTTAAGAGCAAAGGGGTGGGGGAGAGTTAAAGGTGAGAAACCTCCAGAAATAAGAACCGTATCATCAGTGTTTACTGGCTAAAGTAATTTAGAAAATTCAAGGAAAATAGCCTTCCCTTATGTTATAAGTCTGAGGATTTCAAGAAACTCTGGCTACACATTTGTTCAGTATTTATTCAGTTTAATGAAGTTCAATCCCTCGCAGCTACAACTACATTTATTTCTTATATTAACTTCACTTACTTAATGATGTCTATTCATCTTCCTAAAATGTGGTTTGTTGTGTTTTTATGGGCCTTTGAAATTCGTGTGGTTTTAAAAAATAAAATTAGGTTTAAGAAAGACCATAAAAGGCAAGAAATGAGAGAGGACTGAGTAGCAAACAGGATCATATAGACAGCCCAAGATTTCTGAAATGGAGAAACGCATGATAACGAAGCCCTTGGAGGGGATACCTTCGCCATGCAGGGACCAGGCTCCTAACAACGGAGGCATACGATCTTCGCTTTGAACCTGCCTCCAGCAATAGGGGTTGTCGGGGTGTAGAGGAGGCACCCAAAGCAGATGAAGGCATGTACACATCCCGCATGATAATCTGTGTGTGTGTGTGTGTGTGTGTGTGTGTGTGTGTGTGTGTGTGTGTGTGTGTGTGTGTGATATCATGATGCTGTAGAGCACAGGGAAACCTCACCCTGGGAAACTTGGCCTCAGTTGGCCACAAGCCCTTGGAAGCATCCTGGCAGCATAGTCTCCACTCCAGCGAGTCTCCCGTGCCACCTTTGCAGCCCCTGGGAAGGATGGGGTTCACCTTGAGCAAGTTTCCTAAGTACTCAGAAATAAGCAAAGACTAAAATCCCAAGAACAAAAAGCATGCTTTCAATAGAATTTACTGTAATCTTTACAAATTCCCCTCTGAAAGAATGAAAATTGTTTAATCTCTAGCTTGATTAAAATAACAGAGCTCAATAGTACATAGAAATGAAGTCTGGGATGTCCATAGAAAACTCCAAGTTAGAAATAAAGACAAATTTTCTAAAGAAAATAAAACAAACATACAAAATGAAAATGATTCTGGGAAAAATTAAAAGAATATTTTTAAATTCTTCATGTCATGTTTACTGTAGTGTTGTAGGTTCTTCAACATCCCTGGGAAGATGAAGCTCAGTGCATCTCCTGGACAAGCAGGTGAAAGTCAGTAGATCGTGTCATACTGTAGTAGGTAGAGCATTAGCTATGGCAAGGACTTCGTGTGAAATTAATTAGTGCTAGTTAGCCAGGGTATCCCGAAGTACTCTAAAATTTCTTGATGTGACCCATAATAATATGATAAAATGTTATTCTTTGTGAGAAAAAAAACCAATCAGAATTAGTGATAAACATATTTATAAAACAGATTTTACTTTTTGAACTCTTAGTACATTAAATAGGTCAGAATAAAGGGCATAGTATCTAGTAAGTCTTCATAGAACACGGTTTGCTGAATAAATTAAGTTGCTTAATTGACATGAGTGGTCACCGTGAAGTTTGAGGGTTTAAGCATAGATTGTCCTCCTGTGCAATTTTAATACTTTCCTTGTCTTGTTTTGTACTATCTACTTGCTTTGTTCCTCCTAAAGAAAAGCTTTACTAAGCAAAGATTGCTTTTAACCTGGGTCCTCTCCAAAGCTCACAAATAGTGAAGTAACGGAAACAAAATAAATGTTGTTTATTCTACTGATAAAAGAAGTTATTTTTTCTTGACTTTGAAGGAGGAGGAAGTAGATTTGAAGTTATTTCTATTGAATTATGAGTTGACTAGTTTGAAATTTGTTGTTGTTATTATTGTTAATATTATTGGCTTTGTGGTAAGGTATTTTTTTTCTCTTTCTTACTTTTGTTTCTTCAAAAGTGACCACAAAATTCATTCCTTCAGTGACTGATTATTTGGGCCAAGCTCAGTAATTGAAGTTCTAGTGGTTAATTTGGTGTATCTGTTGACAGCCTGCAGATTCTCCATTTGAAACGTCTGTAGAAGATTTTTGCATGTGAGACAAAATTGAATTCACCCACAGTTTTCATTACATGACCCAAGAAAAAAATTATTAAAACCCCTGTTCATTCAGAGGAAAATCATTACCTGATGGAAGGTGACATGGGGGGGCTAATCAGTGTGGCTGCATCAACATTAAAGGAATCCTTTTGAAAATGCTAATGACCATCTACAATTTAAAATAAACGAATCTATCAGATTGTCAAAGGCTTTTAAAATTTGATAAAAGTTATTGTTGGCATGTGTGTGAGTGTGGGGAGTAGGGTACCCTCTGTGACATGCAAATGAGTTCATTCCTTCTGAAGGGCAGACAGGTGAGTAAGCTTAAAGAGAAAAAGGAATGTAGCTCCTTTGACAGAGAAGACAACACCAGGAATTTTACCTGAGGGCTGACTTAGCTGGGGAGGGATGCCCTTTCCAACATGCTCGGTGTAGGTGGAAAGATCTGAAGACAGGTGCCACATATGGGATGCAAGGAAAGCCAATTTGTAGGTCAAAAGATACAGAGGGGTGTTGTGCTGCAACTCCAAATTGTACAGTAGGATTCAAATGTGTTTACATGGGAAGAGGCTTATATATAATGTTCTCTAAATGAAAATATGGGCAAATTTTTTTTTCTAACGGTACATGTATTGGTTGTACATGTATGGATATGTGACCAGAGAAAACACTGAAAAGAATTTTTTACACAAAAATGTCCTTTTGTTGTTATTTTATTTTTTTCTGCACTTGAAAGTAAGAACATAAACAAAGCTCTAGCAATAGTTAAGAATGACTGCTAACTTCATGAAAATAAACAGATTCAATGTGGCTGCTAAGTCCAAGGTACCAGAAGCAAATATTTAGAAAGATTTTTAAGCTACGTTAGGATTTTTGTTCCAATTTAATCTAGATCTAGTTATTGCAACTATGAGAGTCACATAGTTTCATGGGGAAAAAACCTAAGGTACATATTCATAAAGTAAAGCAAAAATTGTGTGTATGAGTACACGTGAATACCTGTGCAAAGATATTCTTACCTCTTCAATGTATCTTTGTTACCTATCAGTGGATCCTGAATATCTTTCTACATCAAAACATACGCAATTTCTTAAACTATATACTATTACCTAAATGTATCGTTACTTAACCATTTATGATGGATGTTTGTTTCCAAAATATTGGTAATACAACACAACACCTTTAAAATTTCTTGATAGAAAACCTGTATCCAAAATTACTGATGATTTCCAGAATAATTCAAAAGTAGGCTTATTTTTCCCATTCAAATTGTTTATTGTTCTGGCATTTATTTGGGTATAAGAATCAAAGTTAGGAATTCATCTCTAGTTTTTCAAATTTTATTGTTTCCCAAATTAACCACCTTGTTTCGCAATCTTTCCAAGCACACTCTTTTTCCTCAATTATATTATAAAGCTATAAATTATTTCTAAGCTGATAAAAATATTGTTGCAGTGCAAGATAAAATATCATAAAATGATAGGGATTCGGGGATGACACAAATGTGCACCTGGAAAAATACACAAGAAAGAAGAGCTAGTTACATGGATTTAAGGTGTAAGAACAATTCTCTCCTTTAGAAAGCAAGTAGGAAAACGGGCCACATGCCAGAAAACAGGCATTTGGAAGAAACGACAAGCAGCCAGGCCAACGGGACCTGAAAGGCCAAGCTGCTAAGTACACAAACTGAAGCATGTCATAGGTGGGAAATAACAAAAATGAGAGAAACGAAGGGAACAGGAGAGGGGCACATACAGACTAATCAGAAATATGAAGTTGTTCTTTAAAATATACATAAAATGGATAAGTCTCTAACATGATTTATCAGGAATAAGGAAAGGAGACACAAATTACCACTGTTGACTGGGAAAAGGCCTATCTACAGACACTAAAAGAGGACATTATGAACATCTATAAACTAACATCTATGAAAATGCAACTATATACTAATAAATATGAAAATGTAGGTGAATTACAATTTTCTGAAAACATAATTTACTAAAACTGATAAAAAACACAGAATCTGACTAATATCACCTGTATCTATTAAAATAATTGTATCTATAATTTTAAATTTTCCTACAGAAAAAAAATGGCAAGCCTACAATTCTAAGCACAGAACAGGAATCAGTTTTTTTTAATACTTGAAAAACTTTAACAATGCAATCTGGTATGAACAACTAACAAGATATTAATACAAAAATTCTAACTATTATCAAATTAAGCCCACTTTCTTGAAAAAGATAATACACCAAGCTAAATAAGCTTTATATAAAGAGTACAAGACTGTTTTAGCATTTAAAATCCATAGCATGATTACACTAAAGAAATGAAAAAGGCCATATGAACACATTAATAAGTGAAGAAAAATATTTGATAAAATGAACAATATTTGAGGGCTCAAGGAATGGCTCGGTGTTTAAAGTGCTTGCCTAACAAGTGCTAAGTCAGGCTCTAAGCTGAGTGCAATTCCCCAGCACCACGTAAACTAGGCACTGTCACACACACCTATAATCCCTGTAATCCCAGCACTCAAAAGGCTGTGACAGGAGGAATGCCCTGAGTCCAGGGCCAGCCTGGGCTCCATAGTGAGTTCAGGACCAGCCTGGGCTACAAAGCAGAATGAGACCCTGTCTCAAAAATAAATAGATGAATAAAATTTGATAGTCAACACATCATTTTAAGTGATTTTTAGGCTTAAGGATAGAAGGCAATTTATGTAATCTCTTTAAACTTTTCTATGAGCAATATAAAGAAACATTTAAAGTTTTCCTTTTGAGAGTGAAAATAAGACAAACTATTCAGATCATCAATTAGGTTCTGTGCAATACTGGGAGTCTTAACAAGTATGATGAAGCAACAATAAATATAAAAATACGTGAAATGCATAATAATGGGAAGAGAAGAAATCAAAAGTACTCTTATTAAAATTAATATGATTGTGAAAATACAAATGATCTATGAGATTATTGAATGCATTTAATAAGATCTTAAATGCAAGAGCCAAAGAAAATCAACTATATGTGTGAGTCTAGCAACAAGAACTTAGAAAATAAACTTTGCAAAAGATAATATCTGTAACAGCAACAAAAGCACCATATATCTAGAAATAAATCTCCGCAAAGACCTCCACAAATCTTTATACAGAAAAACATTCAAGTGTGCTATGTACATGTACAAATATACCAAAATGGAGCCATTAATCTGTATGCGCTAATACAAACTGTGGGAAAATTAAATACATAAAACAAAAAAGACCAGAGTAAAATGACCTGTGGGCCTGGAGGAATGGCTCGGTGGCTAAAGCACTTGCCTAGCAAGCACTAAGTACCTGAATTTTATTCCCCAGCACCACAAAAACTGGGTACGGTGGCAAATGCCTGTGATGTAAGCACTCCAGGTGAGGCAGGAGAATTGCTGTATGTTCTAGGCCAGCCTGGCCTACATAGTGAGCTTGAAACCAGCCTAGACTACATAGGGAGACCGTAACTCAAAAAAAAAAAAAAAAAGGTGTCATTGCCTAGCTCATTTGGCTACAGAGTCACCTATAAGTACTCAGCCTGATAGGCTGACAAAATTAATGTAGCTCATGAATGTATTGTTATTCAAGAAACTTTGGCATTATGAAAACCCAAAGAAATAATAATAGTAAGGATGTAGAATGTCCGTGGATTCAAAGTGTCAGTATTGGAAAGAGGTACATTTTATCCAAATTTACCTACAAATTCAATGGTAAAATATTTTAGTCATGCAACTTCTGAGTGGCATAGAGTAAGGAGGCAATCTAGGCCCTTGAACTATTACAATGAATACGTGTCTATGTTGACATACAGGAGTGTGGCATTGGCACAGAAACAGAGAACAACAGGAGCACACACAGCCGGCCCAAACCTGGAGCTAAATGTGACATGGAACTTCTGTAGTATGCATGTACATAGTACTTATTATGTTGGGCAGAGTTAAATTTTAAATAAGCTATGTAAGTCAAATTAAAATCAGGAGTTGTCCAAAAGAAGCAAACTTCTGAAACAGATATTTAAAGCCATAGACCCCCATGTAAAATATTTTATAAAGACTCTGATCCTATTTCCACAATTAACAGAAATAGCCAGTTTGTCCCATAGACTTTTCCTTTCTCTTTAAGGTGGTAAACAGATTAAACTGGAGTGAGCAGCAGTGGGCAGGAGCAGCAGACTCTGTTGTTATCTGAAATGAAAGGGTCAAATGTTGGCTGCGTGCCCTTTTCATAAAAACAAATAACGTATGGAGTAGAAAAGCTTGCTTTTTTTTCTCACTAGTGTGAATATGTAAAGGAGTCTGGATGTATGCAAAGGAGGAGTATGTATGATAGAAGCTCAATCAAAGTGATTTCTTGGTCTCCTTAATTCTCAATTCCAAGAGTACATTTTGCTGTAGGAGAGGATTAACAAAGGAGCTCAAATAATGGTACCAGGACCCAACTCCTGTTGCAGGTGGCCCTGTTTCCTGTAATTACAAGATGGCTGCCAGCAGCTCCCTGGCCGACGATTTTCTGATTTCTCATTTACTGAAAAGGTGGAAGGCTTTGTTCTGGCATTCTCTGCACATTTTTCATGGGATTTCTTTGGCTCCAAATGATTCATTTCTGAACCAAATATACTGCCTAGAGAAATGCACTAATTTGAGTGATTTAGTCATAATTGTATCCTCCATATCAGAGTTACTGAGGCCATAAAGAACAAGGTGGGTCATCCAGAGGGAAATTCAGGTGTGGCTACCAAGAAGAGGCTGAACATATAACAGGCGGCAAAATGTCCTCTCCAGGGTGAAACACCTGGGACTGCTCAGAAGCAGGAGAAGCCAGTGAATTTAACCTTTTATGTTTTCTAATATTAAAAATGAGATAGCTGCTATGGATTAAAAATTGTGTTTCTCCATAATCCATGTGTTGACTCCTTAACCCCTGGTGAGGTGTGATCTGGAGATGAGGTATTTGGGAGATGGATGGTCAAGATGGTGAAGCCCTCATGAATTGAGTTAGTGTTCTTATCATCAAAGACACAAGGGAGATGATCTCTCTCTGTGTCCTATGTGAGGATACAAGAAATAGGCATCATGCCAGAAGGAGGCCTTCCTCAGCACCAGACCAGTTGGCGGCTTGACCTTGAACTCTCCAACTTCTCTAACAATGTGAGAAGTAATTTCTGTGGTTTAAGCCACTCAATCTCTGAGGTATTTACTTATGCATTTATTATTTATGTATTTTGGTGATGCTGGGTATCAAGCCTAGATCCTTTCCACTGAGCTGAGCTATGTTCCCAGCCCATTTTTATTTTTGATTTTTAAACAGTCTCACTACTTCATCCGGGCTAGACTCAAACTTGTGATCTTCCTGCCCCAGGCTCCCAGAGTGTGAGTACGACCAGGTCTGGCTAGTCTGTGGTATTTTCTTATGAGAACCTTGAACAGATTAAGGTGATGGCCAAATCCTGATTTTGCAAAAAAGTGAAGATATATACATATTTCTCTGACCACCATTTTACAAAGTTTTCTGTGGCAATTTGAGTGACAGTGTTTGTTTATGTTATCTGGCCTAGAATGTCGCCAGAGTGCCCAGGATAATTGATAGTGACTGCCACCTCGTACTGAGGAGCATGTCTCTTTTAATCCTTTCATTCGATTACTGGTTTTAAATAATGTTTCTGACAAGATTCTGCTTTTCTTTCTGTCAACTGTCAGAGAACAGGTATTGAGTGATATTTGTGGGGCTGTAAATACATTACATGAAAAAATAATGAGTCCTTAAAAAGTCAAGAGAAATGCCTCTAGAGACATTTATCTAACAGTGATTTGTGTAGGTCTGGGAAGGAAGTTTCAGAATCTTCCGAAGGAAAAGCCTGGAACATAAAATGAGGTCTCTTCCAAATCTGCTTTTGTTGTAGCCCCTGGATACATTTCCCTTTTTCTTGTAGAATAGAATTTGGAAAACGTTTTTCATGCTCAACTTAAATTGTTTAGTTAATGGTCTAAGAATAACTCTCGGGTACATCCCTCAGCATAGCAGGTTATTACTCCATTTTTCTGACTGAATTTGATTTATCTATTGTGTTCTTGCTGCATAAACTGATTCCTGGGATTAATCATTTTCTTTTTACCAGCTAGAAATTGTAGACACTTAATGGATATACCTACATCAGTCAATTTAATGAGTCTCATTGTGTGGGGTTTGAAATCAACTGATCATTCCACTGTTAAAATATAATCGACATTCATCCTTATTCCAAGTTTCTAAGTTTTCCAAGTTTGTCTCTTTTGCCTGCCTGAGGAAGGTAATTTAGCTTAAGCTTTTTTTTTTTAATTTAGTTGCTCAGATCCTGGGAACTCAAGCATATCTACTGGGTAATAAACAGAAAACAGGAAACAGCCTTTTTATCACTTAGTATACAGAACACCCAAACAAATCACTTAGCTTCATTCCTTTACCAGGACATATTTGACTATTTTAGCAGAAATTGTTCTAGAGAGGACCATACTTGTTAATACTATCAATAATGTCTTTAGCATTCTTAGAGTTGAAAATAGTGGACGGTGATGTCGCTGTGGCATATGTTGCAGGTTAAAGAGCTAGACTCGTTGTCACCTGACCTGGCAGAATTGGTTAGGCTCATGAGTTCTTGAGTGGGCTGAGCAGAAAGCCATAAGGGAGCCTCCCAGACAAGGGAGGACACCCAGACTTCAACTGCATTCGCAAGAAATTAATAAAGGTTGAAAACTTGAATCATATTAATTTTTTGTATCTGTTTTGTTTTCAGTTGTTTGAATTCATGAACTTTTTGGCTGAGAATGTCATCTTCTGTTACATGGGCCTGGCGCTGTTCACCTTCCAGAATCACATTTTTAACGCTCTTTTTATACTCGGAGCCTTTGTATCCTTTGAAATACAAAACAGGATGATTAGAGATGAGAACCAACTACAGGCGTTTAAAGTGATGCCCTCAGGTTCACCGCAAAGCTCAAAGTCAGGCCAAATACAAAGTTTCCACTGAGGAAAGAAGTGCATCTGAAGAAGCAGGGGCCTCTAATAAATATGTAAGGTTCAAAATAGGAAACTTGGACAAGACTGAGGGAAAGAGAGGCAAAAGCTATGGACAAAATATTTTTTCGAGTATTCAAAATTTGTTTAGCTAAAAAAGTATAAGACATTTACATAAAATTGTGCCAACACCTTTCCTATAGGAAAATATGTTTAGTTTGAATGAGAGTATATCAGAAGGCAGACAGGAGTTTCAGCCTTCCTTAGAAATATTTTCATTGCAAGACAATAGCATATACATATAAACTTCTTTTAATAAGCTAGTGATTTTTCTGTCCTAAAAGGACAGATAAAACTAGACCTCTCATCATACAGAAGTTGCCTAGCTCTGGGCCAGGGACAAGCAGCATTCCCAGTGGGAACAGATGCCTGCCCATAGGGACCCTGAGCCACAGAAATGTTCTCCAAGAGAATTGGTGGTTGTTTTCCTTCTTCCCACTGGGAACATGGGAAAATAGTTCTTTGTATCACAGACAGATAATCTTAACAACCAGAAGAGGTGATCCTTTCTTCAGCCCCTCTTTGCTCAACAAAGCACCTACATCTGCCTCTCCTTTCTTTTCCCTGAGCTTTCAGCCAAACTCTCAAATTTCACCCTACACCTAGATCTCAGAAAGAAGCTCCTTCTTCCCTAATGTATTCATCCCTCTGAGGACACACCAGAACCAATAGACTCTCAAGCATACAACCAAAGACAACAGCTCAGGGGAGGGTGATGCCACCAACAGTTTCCACAGATTTTTTACTATAATGTGTTGGTTTGAGTTAAATGCCTCTTAAAGCTGCAATTGCATTTGTATTTACACAGACAGGTCTCCTGTACATTACATCTACTAAAAGAAAAGAGTAAACGAAGCTTTCTCGATACAGGCATATTGACCGATGGGAAGATGGGAAGTAGGATGGAGATTGTGAGCAGAAGTACGTTTATCCTTTCCAGAGCACTGCTTGAGGAGTGAACGCCACAGCCTCAGAGCCATAGCTGCCCCATATTTTATAGCAGAATTGGGGAGAAAGTCAGGCTTCAGTGACATAAATGCGATGAGAAGGTTTGCAGTGATTGAAATGGTGTGGGCTAACAATTTTAAACCAAGTATATGGTCAAAGAAAGAGAGGGTTCTATGTTATTTTGGGGAAGAAATTGACTGACATTGAAAAATGAATTTTGAAAGCCAGTTGGATGTACACAAATTGACATGTTTATCCTTGTTTCTGAGTCAGAGTCTAGAAAAGCTTAAGGACATAATATTTAAACTCAAAACCCGATCTTCATTGCAGCAGCATTTTCCTTAATATTCCTGTACTTGCCTACAGCTAGCAATTTTTGTTGCCAGAGCCTGTAACATATATCCGCTCTCCTTCCTCCTGAATCTGGGCCGAAAACAGAAGATCCCCTGGAACTTTCAGCACATGATGATGTTTTCAGGTAGGCCGGCCTCATGATGTGTTAGTGATGTTCTCTCGCTCTTCCTCAGAACTTGAGGGGACTTCGAGACCTGCTGGGGAAACACAAGCCCTTTGCACCCCACTCTACCCACCACTAACCTGATACACTCTCAGTGCTAAGCAACAGCAGAGTTTCCCTTTGCACATGGGAAATGAAATTCAACGGAACTTGTTGGGGTAGCCTCCAGGGCAGCATCTGGTCAGTTACTAGTTGGGGAAACACTAGTTGAGCATTCAGCAGGTGCCCAAAAGCAGTTCTAGGAACCAGCTGATGGAACTAAGGAGGTCCACACTCTCAAGTTGCTTATGTCCTAGTTCTTGAAACCACACTTGAAGGCTTTATCACAAAGGAAAAGAAACCCGGTGAGTTTGCTGAGTACTCAACAATTCTTGAGATTGAAGCTTCTTTCTGTTCAATCAGTTTTCCTCCCCTCAGTGTTTCACTGTTTGGACACTCCCCCTGTCCTCATCTGTGTGGACTCTTACATGTCACTCAGATACAGTCTGTTGGAAGATGCATGACAGTAAAATATGCAAAACAAACTACATCAAAACAGTGCACACAAATATAATTTGGACCACACAGTAACACATGGAAAAAGTCAGAGAAACTAGTATTTACCGATACTATCTATTTCCTGTTGGCTCCGAAGCATATTAACACATTTTTAGTTGAGGAAACTGAAATTCAGGATCCTAAAAGAATTAGGTAGTTTGGCCAAGAATGGATGCATTCCTGGACCAGAGAGAACTGTGAGACTCCACCTCAAATCCAACTAGTGTCTCAAAATTCATATCCAGTTCCTAGTAGTACTAGGAATAAAAGATTTGATTCACCTTCAGTTCTGTTTCATCCTGATCTGCACTGCAAATGAGGACAGCTCCCAGACTGAGAATTTATTTAATCAAGTACAAAGATATGGAGAGCAGAAGGCAAAAATCACTCTACCAAAACCCTTTGAGGGGCCTTCCTGGTGTTCCCAGAAATGCCAAGGTAGAGAGAGGAAGAGAATCTGAAGGACAGTTAGACTCTACTCTGCTACATGACCTTTGACGAAGAGCAAGAAACTGCCAGAGAATTAATTTCTTTGGTGGGAAAGGTAAATTAGATCAGGTGATAAGTAGAAAGCCAGCATTGGGTTATAGTTTTGCAAAGCATTTTTATGACTTGAAAAACATTCGTTCTATTCCATCAAAATATCAGTAATTTTACTCTGGATATCAGCCTATTTTCAAAACTTGCATATCATACTTTAAATACTGATTTATTTGACAAAGATGTTTTTAGAATAATGTAAGGTTTTAGATAATCAAAGAGTCTGCCCAAATGGCCACCTGGCTTGATGACTTCTTTAGGCTTTGGCACCATAAAAATTTACTTAGCTGCAAGCTTGGTGCTGCAATAGAATCTGATAAAGACCAGTGATATGATGTGTCCAGCAAAGGGGTATGAGAAATACCATGATTTGATGATGCCATCATGATGCTCTAAAGTAGGGTCCCAGTAAACTATGGTTCTTGAATGAAATCTGGCACATGGCCATCTTATTAATAAAGTTGTAACTCAGCTATACCCCTTTGCTCACAGATTGCCTTTGGTTCTGTGTGTGTGTATGTGTGTGCACACATATGTGCATAAATTCACAGACACATGTGCATGTGTACTACAGAAAGAGTTGAATACTTGTGAAAAAAGTCTTCATGTTTCCCAAAACCTAAAATATTTACTATCTGATCCTCTTCTCACTCTCTAGAAGGAAAATAATAATTGCATCACATTGATGGGGTTGGAATTATTAGCGTTAACCATGAGAGTAATTCTATTGCTAAGCTGGTTCTCAACATGACAAAGACCAGTATGCCAAATCTGGGACCTACATGGGACTCTGGAATGCAAAGAATGCCACCCACTATCTTCCCACTGAGTACCTGTGTCATCTGCCAGGAATTGAGACACCATAAGCAGTTCAGCAGCTTAAATGCAAGTGTTGCATTTATCTTGAGCCAAAGTGGAATTCTTTTTTATGTATCAGAATTTTTGCCTTGCAGACTTTTCACACAAGTGTGCAGTCATCCGGACCATCTAACTCCATACACTTTTCATTTTATAAAACTGAAACTCTGCACTCACTAAACAATACCTCTTCATTCCCCCTTCTCCCAGCCCCTAGCAACTGCCATTCTACTTTTCTTTCTCTATGACTTTTACTACTCAAGATGCCTCATCTAAGTGGAATTAGACAGTATTGGCCTTTTGCAACTGTATTATCATAATCCCCTTAGAAGTTTATTCATGTATAACATATTATAGACTTTCTTCTTTGTTTTTTTTTTTTTTGGGGGGGGGGGGTTGCTTGTTCATTTATTTATTTGTTTTGAGTGTTAAACCTAGGGCCTTCACACTGATCTACACCCCTGACACTTGTTATTTTGTGACAGAGTCTTGTGACAACTAAATAACCAAGTTGTTGACACTAGGCTTGAATTTATAATATTCCTGCCTTGTGCCCCCAGTGTGCCAGAATTACAGGTGTGTGCCAGCCTCCACACCTGGCTAGTATTTTCTCCTTTATCAAGGCTGAATAATCTTCCATTGTTTGTTTGATTTCTGGACTTTTCTACCCATGGACACCCAGATTGAGTCTATGGGTTTTTTTTGTTTTTGTTTTTGTTTTTTTTAAGCTTTTGTGAATTAGGCTATGGTGACTATGGATACATGGATAACGTGAAGCATTGTTGTCAATTCTGTTAAATATATATTAAGAAGCAGAATTGTTGGATCAAATAGTAACTCAAATTTTTAACATTTTGAGGAAGTGCCACATGGTAATTCAAAGGCACTCTATCACTACATGACCGTTTACAAAAGTAACATTTTCTTGCTTGGCGTGGTGGTATGTGCCAATTATCCCAGCACATAGGAGGCCAAAGCAAAGGGATTACCACAAACTTGAGTTTGTAGTGAGTCCCTATCTCAAAAAACACACAAACGAGTACAAGTTTTTCTGCATCCTCAGCAACACTGTTTATATTTTTGTTATTTTAGTGCCCGTACTAGTAATTGCAAGATGGTATTTCATTGTTCTTTTGATTTGCATACTTCAATTGTTACTAATGTTGAGCCACTTTTCATTGTTGGCTTTTTTTATGTCTTCTTTGAAGTCTGATTAAATCTTCTGTCAATTTTTAAATCAGGTCTTTTGTCTTTTTGTCATTGATCAAAGCTTTTCTGGTTGCTGGGTATCCATCCCTTATCAGATACATCATTTGCAAGTTGCTCCTCTCATTTCTATTTGCTGTGATTCATATTCTGTTGATATTATCTTTTGGTACATAACATTTTTTTAAATTTTTCATAAAGCCTGATTTATTTTTTTTAATTTGTTGCCTGTGTTTTTGTGTCAAGTACAAGAAATCATTGCCAAATTCAATGTTGTAAAGCTTTTTCTCAAAGAACTTTAGAGTTTTAGGCTTTGCTGATGTCTGTTTCATTTTGAGTTAATTTTTATAAACAACATGAATTAGGAATATAACTTTTTTCTTTCGCATGTGGATATCCAGTTTTCCAAATATTTTTTTGAAAAGACTTTCCTTTCCTCATGACTGATTATCCTAGTCATTTTCTTGTCACTGAGGTGCAATACCTGACACCCACAATGTAAGGGAGGAAAGGTTCATTTTGGCTCACAATTTCAGAAGCTCTTAGTCCAGTCATGGGCAGCTGGAAATGGTGGAAAGGCCTAGCCAGAGAAAAGGTGGTATGGCATGACAGGAGGTGGGGAGAGTAAGGGCAAACTTAGCAATCCAGGTTGTGACCCAGTGACATATTCCTTCAAACCAGGCCTTACTTTTTTACACACACACACACACACACACACACACACACACACACACACACACACACACCAATGGATTAACTCCCATGATTAAATCACCTTCCAAATACTTGAGGCTCTTTAGAAATAGTTCTGATCCAAACCACAATATTCTGCTTCTTAGCCTCCAAAAAATTAATGTCTCCCTCCTTTTGCAAAATGCGTTTAGTCCATTTCTTAGAATTGCCAACATCTTAATGGTTCCAGCTCTCTTAAAAAGTCCACGTAGGAACTTTTCTCTGAGACTCAAGACAAGTTTTTCACTGTGACTTCCTGTGAATATCAAAGAAAAGTTAAACGCTTCCAACATAAAACAGCACAGGATAAGCATACCCATTTCAGAAGGATTCTGCATTCCTGTAGGATAGAAAACAATCAGACCAAAGTAAGATCAAAACCTATGTGTACAAATATTAAATCCTGCAGGTCCGTTAAATCATATAGTTCTATGTCCCCTACTCAGGGCAAGCTGTGATGAGTGTGAATTCCAAAGGCTTTGAGTGGCCCCCACCCTTATGACATTGCCTCTCACTGCAACCTCTATGGCTTGCTTCTCTTTTGGGCTGGCTCTGCTCAGCCTGTGGCTTCCCTCCGTAGACAATCCACATTCCAGGTGTCTCTGAATTTCTGGGGTCTCCACTGCATTTTTGGCTTTACCTTCTCAAATTAATGCACTCAGTCTTGGGGGCACACTGCTTGTCCTTTAAGGCTTTCTTCTGAAATCTGAGTGCAAGCCTGCCTGACCCCACAATTCTTGTATTCTTCATGCTTGTGAGACTAGTACCATGTAGATGGTATCAAGGTCTACCACTGGCTCGATCAGTATTCCTGGCTCCCTTGGACCATGGCCTCAGTATTCCAGAGATTTTGAACAAATGAATTCTGACAAACACTTCATTCTGCAGCCCTACAGAATGCCCTGGGCACTCTTCTCAGAGCAAAATCCTTTCTTTTTGCACCCTTGAAAGAGTGGAGCCAGGTCTTGCTGATTTCTGAGGTGTCTTCCAGATATCCTTCCTATAGTCCTGATGCAAGACATTTGGTTTCTTTTTAATGCTAATCTCTTCAATAGCCATTGTTCTTTTGCCGCAGCTTTATGGTCTTTTTTCATTCTTGCAAAACTGAAAATTGTAACATCTATTTCTTCTGCCACTTCTTGATTCTCAGCATCAGTCTGGCTAAAAATTGCAAGCAGTACCTATGTAATAACCTGAACATTAGACTGTCTTGAAATCTCCCCTGCCAAAGTAGTCCACTGACCTTAGTGTCAGTTTTAGACAAAGTCTCAGGAAAGGAAAAAATTGCCAGAATACTTCTTGCCAGAGTATAGCATGCATGAATTCTAGACCAATTGTCAATAGACTCTTTCTACCCATCTGAAATCTCTTTAGCCCAGTCTTTCAGATCTGCACTTCTATCAGCATTCTGGTCTTCTGAGCTCTGACCAGAATTTTCCACAGAAATCAGCTCAGAGCATGCTAAAACTTCTTTAGCCATCATCTCCAAACCTTTCTAAATTCCTCCCACAAACTCATTCCAGAAGCTAGGTGGAGTTACATCAATGACCCCACGTCGCTGGTACCAGTTTCTGTCATAGTCATTATCTCATTGCTGAGACACAATATCCAACACCAACAACATAAGAAAGAAAAAGTATAGCTTAGCTCATAGTTTCAGAAGGTTCAGTCTATTGATAACCAGCTGGCAATAGTGGAAGGGCATGGCAGGGACCCAGCCAGAGAAAACCTCTTCACAGCATGGCCAGACAGGAAGCAAAAAGGTGGGATAGCAAAGTACAGGTCATGCCCAGGCATCCATCTACTCCTTCTGACCAGGCCCTGCCTCTTAGCAACACAGGAAATTAATGTGCTAGCTGCCATGATTGATCACCATCCAAAAACATGAACCTTTGGGAAACATTCTGGACCCACATATAACACTGGTATAGGTAACACTGTCAAAAATTATTTGACCATTTATGTAATAGTTTATTTCCAGACTATATTCTATTCCATTCGTCTAGATACCTGTCTTCATGCCAGTGACATAGTATTTTTGATTACTGTAGCTTTGTATTAAGTTTGGAATCTGGGAACCTGAGTCCCCTACCTTTGTTTTTCTGCAAGCCTGTTTTGGTCATATGCTGTGCCTTCAGATTCCATGTGAATTTTCTATTTCTGCAAAAAAAATGGGATTTTGATTAGGACCTGCATTAGGGGGAATCAAAATCTTAACAATATTAAATGTTACAACCAAGGAACATGAGAATGCTTCCACTTGTTTATGTCTTCTTTCATCTCTGTCAGCAATGTTTTATGGTTTTCATTGTGACAGTCTTCCTTCTGCATGGTTAATTCCTAAATATTTTATTGATTCTATGCTATTGTAAACAAAATTATTTTTACAATTTCCAGTTCACAGTATTTACTGTTAGTGTTCTGAAGTCAACTAATTTTTGTGTATTAATTTTGTACTTTGTTACTTTGTTAAATTTATTCATTAACTGAAATACTTTTCATGTACATATGTGGACCTGAGAAGGGCTTCTTTCGATAAAACCTCATCATCTATGAATGGAGATTGTTTCACTTCTTCTTTTCCGATTTTATTGTCTTTATTTCTTTGTCTTACCTAATCACTTTGATTAGAATTGCCAATAGTATTTTAAAAAGAAGTGGTAAAAGTAAACATCCTTAACTTTTTTCTTGATCGTAGAGGAAAAGACTTTAGTCTTTCACCATTGAGTACAATACTTGCTTTAGGTTTTTCACGTATGGCTGTTACAATATTGATTTAGATAGTTTTCTTCTATTTTCAGTTTCCTGGGCTTTTTATTCATGCAAATGCATTGAATCTGTAAAATATTTTTTCTGTATCAAATAAGACAGTCATGTAAGTTTTTTTCATTCTGTTACTATGGTTTATGATTTTGATTAATTATGGTATGTTCAACCATCTTTGCATGTAGAAATAAGTCTCACTTAGGCATGATGTACAATCCTTTTAATGTACTGCCAAATTTGATAGAACCCTTCTACTATTCTTTTCATGACTTCAGAATGAGTAGTAATGTCCTCATTTTCATTTCAGATTTTAGTAATTTGAGTTTTCTTTGTTTCTTACTTGATCTACAGAAAGGTTTGTGAATTTTGTTGACATTTTCAAAAGACCAACTTTTATTTTTATTGATATTTCTCTGCAGTTTTTTCTATTTTATTCTTTACCCTATTTATCTTTTCTCTAATATTTTTATTTTTTATGGTAGCTTTAGGCTTATGTTCAAAAGCTATTTTGTTGAGATTTGTCCTGGTTTTTTGTGTTTATAGCTATATCATTCCTCCTTCATACTGTTTTGTATGTATCATAATTTTGGAAATGTGCTTTTAATTTTTTCATGTCTAATCTTCCTTCTGATTTCATCATTTATTCATAACTTATTTGACAGTATGTTCTATAACTTTATAAATTTTCCAATTTTGTTATTGATTTCTAATTTCATCCTATTGTGGTCAAAGAAAATACTTCACATGAACTACATTTTTAAGTCTATAAAGCTTTAATTTGTGGCCTATTATATGATCTTTTGAGTGACCTGTCATTAGATGTATAAATGCTTAAAAAATTATTATATCCTCCTCTTGCATTGAATCTTGTATATGTAGTTGCCTTCCTTTATGCGTATCTGCCACTAACTAAGTCCTGAAATTGGCCAAAATTAATCACAATTTATTGTCCATACCTTCCTCTGGAAGTTGCAAATCTTCAATAATCTTTTTAGTAATCTCCAGGGTTTCAAACTGGTTGCGTCGAAAAGAGTCTACCAGTAGAATTGCCCAGATTCCTGGGCTTTCCACTCTGCCATCTTCCCTAAATCCTATTATTAGTTTCTTTTTGTAGGTTAAAATAAAATAAGTGAGACATGAAGAGTGTGAGTATTTTGTTCAAAATCTCACAATCAATTAGAAATAAATTCAGGCCTCTTAACTTTGAATTTAAAATCTCTCCATGCTACTGCCTCAGATTTAGCCTCAAGGTCAGGAGAACAAATGTAAACTAAAACCATGTCCTTCCTAATACAAGCAAAACCTAGCATGTTTAACATGTCTTTCATGCAAACCTAAGCCACTCCACCCCCCTTACTTCACAATGAACAGAAGCCATGAGTGACTTCTCGCAACCATGGGCCAAGGCTCTGCTCTGTGCCCACTAACCTCCAGTTGAATGGGGGAAGTGACATGTGAGTAAACTAGGGAGACAGTGGCGCTTTTATTTAAAACAAAGTGTTCCAGACACAGGTTTGATTTTCTGCATGAATTCTAGTTGCTCTACCTCATTCAAGACCTAAAATCTTAAATATGTTTCCCTGGAAACAGAAAATTTTAAAAGTCAACTTAAAATAACTTAAGCTAAAGAAAGAGGTTAATAAAGTCCAATCTTCTGTAGGTGTGTAACAGTAATACCTGCTGACAGCAGAAGAAAAAGAATGCACTCACCTTAACTAATATTTGCTTCAAAATATAGTTTAATATTAATTGTGACTAGAATGTCTTGAGCTACCTATAATAGGGTATGTCTTTAATAGCCCTTTCACAGAATCTAATTGTCTACTTCACAAATAAATTTAAGGGGACATTTATGTGCATATCTCAAAACATTTTGAAAAAGCAGCAATGATGATGTATTGAAAATGGAGGTCAGAGTGCATTGTGTCCAGTCACTCGCCCACTGTCACTGCAGACACCTATCGATGTATTCTCCTAGACATGGTATTTGGGTGAGCACACACAAAGAAGAGATCTCTGTTCTTAGGACAAAGATGAACTTGGCCCAAGTTTAGTTCATTGGGACTGTGCGCTTCAGACAGTTCAAAGCCAGCCAAATGAGAACCTGAACTTTCTGTCTCTGTCAATGACACCTACCATTTGATGAATCTTTTCTCATTGTTTTCATACTTGATTATGGAATGCCTTTTTGACTTTGAGTAGGAGATAAGCCTTTTAAGCAGAGGTGGATTCACTGTGAACTTAATGAACTTAAACTTCAGTTTCTCTTTTTACACCATCTTTCCACAATCCTGATAGGGGCCTCATTGGTGTGTGGTAATACATTTTATAGTTAACATTCATTTTTCCTAAAAATGATTATAAAACACATAAATGTCAATCCCCGTAAAGCCTGAGCCAGACCCACTGCCAAAACTGGATGCACCTGGAGGTGAAAGTTTAACATGAAATCCAGCTGCTTCTTGTTCATCCACTGGTAGCAAGAGTAGCCTCCTGCGTGTGGTGAAACAAGCATTTGGAACAGCTCAATAATGTTTTTAAGAAAAGTTCATGTTGTTCATGGATGATCCACAGCCACCACCACCCTCTACTTCCATGTTGTCCTTTCCCACTAGAGCCAATAGAGCCAATTAAACTGGTTATGGTGATTGTGGGGGCTCAGACGGAGCTTCTTGCCTTGTACAAACCCCACCTGATTATTTTGTGTAGGCTAGTAATCTACACACATGAAATTCTGAAACATGAATAGGACAAATGACTCTCCAGGTGACAATTCTGTTTCCTTCATCCATCTTCTCTGTCTTGAGAAATTTTTAACAACATAAATTCTGTTCCTGGTATTAATAGCTTAGATGCAGCTAAGAGCCAACCAGGAAAGGTTACTCTGAAACATTTTAAGACCTTCTTTAAATTCAAGGCCGGGAAGCTGTAACCACTCCGGTGTATCGCGTGACACCCAGCACAAAGGGCTTAAAGGAATGCTAAGCTCCCCTGAAACTGTTCCTGTTGCTCTCAAGCACAGCGTAGTTAGTGCCAGGAGTGAGCAGCCCCGCCCCCGCTCTCAGTTCCCTTGAAACCTAAGAGCCAGTGCCCTGTGGTTTAAATTAAAAAAGGAGATGTGCTCCACACAAATTAGCTTCCCTATTGATGTGGTACATATTACAAAGATCAGTTCTCTTGTTTTAATTCAAATCCATGTGCTGCAATTTTTATTTAATTTAAAGCTAAATAAGAGCCAGGAGTTGCTAGAAGGAAGGGAAATGCCAGGCCTAATTGAGCCCTGGCAGCCTTCCTGAGAACTGGGCTGGGCTAGAGAGCCACCGTGCAGGGCTGCATTGCCACTCCAGCCATGAGGGAGGCTAGGGAAGCTCCTGCGCAAGTTGGAGTTGCCAGGTGATATATCAAAACAGACGGCCCGTTATATTTCTCCATTTCTGCTGCACTTGCATTAAACTCTGGTGTATCCTATCACAAAACTAGGAGAACATAAACACAGTGCACGGACTGATGTAAAACCTCATCCATAATTTCCCATAGACATAAAAACAACAGCACCACGCTTTGCTGCTAGTGTTCCTCATCCATTTCATTGTCTAGCAGCCTTCATTGACATCCAAGTAACTGCCAGCACCTAAGACAAAAGTATGGAAGGAGACCTTTAATTAAGAAAAAATTTCATTAGTACTGTTTCTCCTCTCAATTGTCAAAATGCTGCCTTTACTACTCAAGTTTTTGAAACACTATTTTTCAGCTCATAGAACACCAGGGTTCTATGTCAGGACAGGTTCAGGACCTCTGCCAAGGATCCAGATCACCTTTCCCCCGTGTCTTTCTGATGAGCCGTGATCAGAATCCAGTTTGAGACTTTGACCCCAAAGTGTCCTTATCTAAGTGACAGCAGTGATAGCCAGAAAGAAAACACAAATGGAGTGGGAAGAAATAAAAATGAAAGTGAAGATTTTAGAAGGTCATTGTTTAACAGAAATAGGCATCTGTGTGCGACTTCTCTCAAGCTTCTCTCCATTAAACCAACAGGGCTGTCCCCACAGCTCTTGCCCATCACCATTCTAAAAGGACACATCCTTGCTCTTTTTATCCTGGATACCCAACATGTGGTTTTCTTATCCCTTGACAGCTTGTTAGGAATACTGAACCCAAATCTGCATTCTGAAATGGTTCCCCAGGTAATTCAAATGCATGTCCAACTTTAAGAAGAATGTCCCAGCACAAATTCACAATTGATGGCTTCTGTTCCACGCCTATCCCTTCAATCCATTCCTCCCAATCCATTTCCTTTTGTTAGCAATCTCCAAGATGTCACTCTTGCCTCCTGTTCTTCCTATTGCCATCTGATAGACACAGCACTATGCTTACGCATTTACTGAATTCCTTCCAGTTTTTTAATGTCTTCAGTACTTTCAGGTTGCTGGGACAGAATACCTGACATCCATAAAGAGGGGCAAAAGACTATTTCAGCTCATGGTTTTAGAAGGTCACAGTCCATGTGTGGACAACAGCTAACAGTGGTAAACAGACATGGCAGGGTGCAGGCAGACTCCTCATAGTATGGCAGATGAGGAAGCCAAGTCCAGCTACAAGGGCAAAACCAGCACATACCCCTCTAGACCAGGCTCCAAGCAACTTCTTCCAGACAGGCCCTACCTCCCAACAACATCCAAGTCAATGAGGCCTTTGGGGAACACTCCAGATCCAAATCATAACATTCTGCCCCTGGTCCCCAAAAGACTCATGTCCACCTCCTTATATAAAATGTATTTAGTCCTTTTTTAAGAGTTGTCAAAGTCTTAACAATTTTAGCACTGCTAAAAAAAAAAATAAGTTCAAGTCCATAGTCTCCTCTGAGATGCAAGGCAAACTCTCAGCTGTGAGTTTCTGTGAAAATCAAAGAAAAGATAAACATTTTCAACATACAATGGCACAGAGTAAACATCCCCATTTCAAGATAGACCAAATCAACTTTTAAACCCAAAAGAGCAAGGGTTAAATCTCATAGTTCTTTGTCCAGCACCCAGGGTAAACAGTGATGAAATGTGAGTTCCAAAGAGCTTGGGTGACCCTCCCTGCTACAGCACTGCCTACTGCTATAACCTTAGTAGTTTTTCCTTTGCGCTGGATCTGTTCACAAATGTAGTCTTCCTTGGTGGGTGACTCATGTTTTTAGCATCCCCAAATTTTGGGGGTTCTCCATTACATCTTAGGCTTCTCCTTTACAACTATATGTATTGCTCTTACAGGGGCACATTTTCTGGCCTCCAAGGCCTTCCTCTGGAATCTGAGTAGAAACCTTAATGATCAAATTTTTGTACTCTCTGTGCCTGGAAAGCCAAGACCACATGGATATCACCAAGGTCTGCCCCAGACTTGAGCAGTAGCCTGCCCACCTTGGACAGTCATTATTGAGGACTCTGAGTTCTTAGATGGTTGACCTCCAAGCAGCTGAACTATAGCAAACATTTTTTTCTTTGGCCCTACAGGATGCCAGGGGGTACCATTCTAGAACCAGGTCCTTTGTCTCACCACCTTTTAATTAGTAAGGGGTGGAGTATTATTAATTCCTGACGGCTTCTCAAGACATCTTTTTTAAAATCCGATTTTCTTCCACAGGCCCTTTCAGTCTGGCAAAAATGAAAATGTTTTATGTTGTTTTTCTCTGCCAGTTTTCCCCTTTTTTTGCCAGAGAGTTGGCTAAAAGGTGCAAGCAGTACCCAAGTAACAGCATGAACATTGGGTTGCCTTGAGATTTTCTCTACCTGATTAAGTAATCCAGTGCCCTTAATCTCAGTTTCAGGCAAAATCTCCAGATAAGGGCACCCTTTTCACCAGAGCATAGCATGCATAGCTTTTAGACCATTTGCCAATAGATTGCTCCTTCCCACCCAAAACTTTGTGAGTTTAGCCTTTATAACCACACTTCTATCAGTATTCTGGTGTTCTGAGCTCTGACCAGAATCTAAGGCCTCTTTAGCTGGCTTTCAAACCTTTCTAAACTCCTCCCACAAACCAGTTCCAAAGATTTCTAAACCAACTCATTGGGAAAGTCACAGCAACAATCTCATTTCTGTGGTACCAATTTCTGTCTTAGTTACTTTCATGTTACTGGTACAGAATACCTAACATCCATAACTTGAGGGAGAAAAGATTTATTTTAGCACACAGTTTCAGAAGGTCTCAGTTCATATGGAGGCAGTCATCAATAACAAACACAGATGGTGGGGGCACAGCCAAAGAACTCTTCACAGCATGGCAGATGGGGAAGCCCAGTCTGGGAAGAACGACAGAACCAGCACACACCTATCCGGATCAAGCCCCAGGCATCCTCCCCTTCTAGCCAGGCCTTACTCCAACAACATCCAAATATATGAGGCTTTCAGGGGACACTCCAGGGCCAAACCATAACACCTTCAGTGTGCTAAGACATCTTCCCTCTTTATACAGGCTTCCCCTGTAACTGGAACTTCTTCTGTGTCCAACCACCTTCACACGGTTTCTCAGTAATTTCTGTTATTCTTCAGATCTCAGCTTATACGTTCCTTCTGATTAGAATCCTTTGAAACATTTCAGTCTGAGTCAGTATCTTAGTTACTTTCTCATTGCTGGGAGAGACTAACCAACATCCATAATTCAAGGAAGGGAAGATTTATATTAGCTCACAGTTTCAGAAGGTCACAGTCATTCACAGGCAGGCAGCTGGAAATGGTGGAACTGCTTAGCAAGGCCACAGCTGAAGAAAAAGTGTTCATGGCATGGCAAAACAAAGCCACTTCAGAAAGGAAGGGCAGAGCTACCCTTTCAGGTCAAGCCCCAAGCATCTGCCCTTTCCAGCCAGGCCCCACTTCTTAATGGTGTACAGTGTTCATATGTTCATATGTTGATATGTTCATATGAGGCTTTTGGGGGACACTCTGCACCCAAACCACAGTAGTTGGTGTCCACTTATCTGAATATTTCCACTGCACCTGAAACTTCTTCCTTCCTAGAAGGCATCACAATCCAATATGGCATTCAGTTGTTCTGCAGCTATACCCTCTAGGCTGGGAGTTGTGTAAGGACGAAATGTTTGTGACTATACCCCAGCCTTGAGTATATTACTTGAAACTGAGTAGCCTTCCATAAATACTTGGTGGATAATAGATTAATTAATGAAGAACAGAATTTTCAACCCAGTCAAAACTATATCATACCTTTCACTCATATGCCACTTCAGGATTATTCATTCCTATTCCCTACAACCCTACAAACTGTCTATCCCAGAATGACCCGCAGAGACAATTTAAAGACTAGATTTACCCACTTCCAAAGTGAACAATAATAAACAGTAACTTAAAGACAAAAGATCATCAAATAAAACCTTCCCTGGAAGTTTGTAGTAGGAAATATTAATAATATTTCCTCAAAGTAAAATGTGAATTTGAGAATTTTTTTCAACTGTTTGAGTTCTTTGTTGGGAAAATGTATTTTTCTATTACAAACCCTCAGGTGATACGTACCAAGAATCAAACTAAACCTAACTTCAGCTTAGACAGATTTCTTTAAATGTATAGTCTATAGTTTGACTTTCTAAGAAGTGAGTCCTTTCCTTTTTCTCCCTTGTTCTTGCTTTCAAGGAAAGATACCCATGCAGTGCTATCATGCAGTCAAGAATCCCTTGCCCAGCCTACCTCTTCACAGCCTTCATCCTTCCTGTGCTACATCCCCTTCTTCCCTGGGCATGTTTCAGACAACTTATTAAGCCACTCTCTCTTTCTTATCAGTACTAAGTCACTAACCAACTAGTGGAGCCCCAGGTTAGAACTTCTTTGCATTGGAGGATGAACCTCCGCCAAGCTGCCATCTCAGTCAGGTAGTCACCGCCGTGACTGGGGGCAGGCATTGGTGAGCAGAGGACCTATGATTGCTTTTCTGAGGTCCTTAAATGAAACGGTGTTAACCAAGTTATGTGGGAAATGAGCCATAAAATGTTTTAACCAGTGAGCCCAGCAGTCACAGAAAAAGTCATCTTCATAATAGATAACCATGCGCGGCGTGATTAGGACAAAGCAGGCGTGCATAGCAGGCCCACGTGAGTCGCAGTCCATTATGTCCTCATAGTTTCAAATGCTGAGGAAAGGTTACATGATTATGATAAATTGAGCATATTTGAAAAGTAGCTTAGGACAATAGCCAGCCCCATACAGTGTTTTCCTCCTGTTATTAAGCCAAAACATTGCCATTTTTCACTTAGCTCCAGAATAAATTTACAATGGAAATTATTTGCTCTTGCATTTTTAAGCAGCTAGTTGAGTTTTGCTATTTGGTACAGCATACTATTTTTAAGTAAGAAATATACTCTTAGCAAAGATCAAGGATTTCAGGCTTTGAAGCAGGCTCAGCCCCTCAGCCCTTATGTCTAACCCTTGCCAGGCCAGAGTTCTGTAGGCTACAGAACAGAGATAGTCATACTCACCATAGATAGTGAATGTTGAACTGTACTAGATAATTCGAAGAAGACACGTTCATAGGAACTGCCACTGCAGAGACGCTCAGAGTAGGAATTTCGTTTACTGGCTTTAATCATCAGAGATGACAAGAAAGCCATTAGTGATAGAGATGGGACTCAAATAAACTCATACTGCTGTCAGGGGAACACCCTGTTGAAGACAGGTCTTTCTTCCAAAGGAGAGTTAGGTAAATCCCCGTGGAGGGCAGAGTCTGAGGCAGAAGCTCATCACAAGCTGTGGCTGTGGCTCCTGCTCCCCTCAGTCCCTCGAGTAATGATTGTTGTGGATAAGTCTTCTTCCAGTTCCAGAAGTGACTTACTCTTGTCGTTCACACAGAAACAACAACAACAACAAAAAAAATGAAACTCAAAGTATCAGGTTTAACAAGAAAAAAAGTCATACTCTCCCCACAACATGTTGGTGCATGTAAAAAAGTCACAAACTCTTTTGACATGTATTGAATGTGAAAAGTGACAAGATCTTGCAAATGGCCAACCCACCCTGTATAGTAAGATAGTACAGCCAACAAGCATGCCAGCTTTGACGCACTCGGTAATAAAAGGAGACAATGCATAATGTTTATCACTGCTCCCTAGCTCCCCAGGTGGCAGGGAGAAGGTCCTAGGACAATAGAGAAAATAAATACATTGGGGACATAGCGCTGCAGGTAGTGCACTTGCCTAACACGTTCAAGACCCTGAGTTTGATTCCCCAGCAGCACATAAGCTGGATATGGTGGTGCACACCTGTAATTCCAGTACTCAGGAAGCTGAAGCAAAAGAAGTGCTCTGAGTTCAAGGGCTCCATAGTGAGTTCAGGCCAGCCTGAACTCTGTGCCAGAACATAGCAATAAATAATTGCATCACTTAATTCACGGACTTTTTCTGGACTTTTAGGTTTTTTAGGATCTCCAGAGTGAACAATATATCTGATCGGTAGTTTTAACTATGCTAACACAGAAGCAAACAGATGGACTACATAAATTTCCCCTATTTTCTACCTGAATTTATTTATTAAGCATTTTTTTGTTCTGTCACAGAGTAGACACAGCCTTAGAAAACTATCAACAAAAGAAATGCAATATTTAAACATTTGTCAACCTGTGCCTGGCACACATCTCTCTAATTCTGCCCTCAGGTTCTCTAGATAGAGATCAAAAGAAGTCAGCAAGACTGACTCAAATACGTTATAGGTACAAACTAGCAAGAAGCACTTACCTTTAGTAATGCCTTCTGCTATAGAGCCATGAGGCCATTTGGTGAATTAGGAATTTCAAGCATTAGCCCTAATGTATTGAAGAGGTTCAAACACTGGTCAATAGAGCTCTTTACACATTGGTCAAGCATCTGTGCATAGGGAAAGATTTGTGGCTTCACTTCTGCCTTCTCATTGACTCTGCCAGGCAGTCAAAGGTGCCAGAACCTTAAAGGACTCCTGGTTCCACGATGAGATAAAAAGGTGTGAGGGCCAGCCCACACCCTGTCTGTAATCACAGTCTTGTCTTCCCTTTGCAGAAACCTCAGTTGCACTCAGCACCCACCTTCTCACTGTGGCTGGACACCTCACTGCACTTTCTTAAAGTTGTTGCAAATTCATAAGTAGACATAAAAACACACACGATTTGAAAACACTTCTCTGTCAGGATTGCGACCTCTCCTTCATCTGCACGTTTCTTCCTGTTGCTTTCTTCCTAGAGTGGAACTCATTCTGGTTGCCCGAGAAATGGGTCTTTTGACCGGAAAGTCAAAACTAGGTTATTGTAGGTTAGAGGAGAGCTGGAAGCAAAATGAAGGTTCCAGGTGTTCATAGTGCTGGAGAAAGGGGAAAGGGACAGGGAAAGAGAGAGAGAGAGAGAGAGAGAGAGAGAGAGAGAGAGAGAGAGAGAGTCAAACCACAGGCACAGAAGAGTTAGGATGAGAAGGTGACCACTGCTCCAAGGTATCGCTTGGGGTTCACCTTTTTCCTGATAAAGAGCAAAAAAATTTTCTTCTCATCCTTCCTTATAACTCAGATTCTTACTATCAACTCTGCTTTGTGTGTGTGGGTGGGCGGGTGTGTGTTTCATAGTTTAAAAATTCAGTAGGAAGAGTAAGACACAAGTCCAATAGCTAGCAAGATCATTCACTATGTATTTTGGTCACATGACTTCATTTTTTTCCAGCCTTAAATTTCTCAGCTGTTAAAAGATATAAGAATAGTTATCACAGGTGAACTACAGCTTTCTCCTTTAAAGGAACCATGAGAGAGAGCCTCTGGATCCCTGAGCTGTGTGATGCACAGACTCCCCAACTTCACTGTGAGTCACAGAAATCATTCCTTTCTGGCTCCGGCCACAGATCAGTGATGAAACTAACAGGCAGTCAGGAGAATGCCTCTTCTCTGGGTGGCAATGCAGATGTAACCAGACTTCTTGTATCATATGTCTGTTTAACTCCCTAAGGCAAGAATTCTAGGAGGTGGTTCCTGGACCAATTGAATTGGCGTTAAGTGACAATTCACTAGAAATGTACACCCTCCAGCCTACTCCAGGCAAGCCAGGAGGGGAGCCCAGCAAACCAAGGCTGCACAGGTCTTCCAGGTGACTCTGATGTAGCTAAAGTTTGGGAACCACTTTGTAATTTTACATCCAGCTGTAAGAGGAGAAAGAGCCGGGGTAGGAATAGGTGGTCGCAGAGAGCCTGGGCCCAGAAGTGACACACATCGATTCCACTCTCATTTCACCAATGAGAACTAGTCACATGGGAGTGTTTAGCTACTATAGATCTAGAAAATATAGATGATACAATTATAGTAGCTTACCGTAAGACCACATGAGGATGGGTCTTGATGGACAGATGCTGCATTTGCTTAAATAGCTCTCTACAGTAGGAATATTACTATCATTCACAGCATTGCTCCTGTGCAGAAAAGTAATCTTAGGTCTACACTAAGGTTTCCCAGCAATGATTGATATTTGAGGTCAGATGATTGTTGTATGAGGCTTCCATGTGCACTATAGAATGATTAGCATCACCTCTGGCTTCCGCTCTCTGGATACAAGTAGCACCATCACCTTTACAACCTTGTGGACAATCAGAAATATTTCCAGACTGTCCCATCATATTATTTCCTGGAGAGCTAATTGCCCCCATTTAGAATCATAGATCTGAACAGCAAACTTTTAAGTTGGTCTTTGGAACATAATCTGGCCATATGTTGAGTACTGCTCACAGAACGTTGGCTTTCTTTTTATCTCTATTAGCCTTTCTTTGAAACCCTCTGTTGAAGATTTCAGCAAATAGTAAGAATTATTTCACAGTTTACTACCACATCCATCTTACCTAGAGAAAAATAAACTTCCAAAGCCAGAGGCGCCTATGCATGTTGACTTCAGAGCTGTGGCAAAGCTAATCCTGTTTACAGTTACCCCTCCTGGCTGCCCAGACCTTCCAAAAACAAACTTTATTTTACACAAAAATATACTGAAGTTATGCTGCATTCCTTGTCAGTAGTCTTAAGTTTAAATGAGTCAGGTTCAGGAAGAACAGACATGAGGGAAAGTTCTGCTTTTCTAGCACAGACCTAGTTTCCAGAAAAACTCAATTTATTTTTGAATGCAGAAGGTTTCCCCACTGAAAACAATCTGTTGGCTTTACCTCCATGTGATAAAATGAAGTCGAGCTGAGAATGAAACCACGCAGCAAGGTTGCACTATTCTGGAAAGTGTATGTGGAAACAAGACCAACAACTTTTACTTGAAAGTAATTACCCTTTGCAAGGTCAGGAGACTTAAAGCAAGTGTGAAAGCAATACGTAATTCAATTTTAGATCCATACCAGGCTTTGACTTCCCTGACTGTGATAAGAATGTGTTAGCTCTTTGAAATCAACTCCTTCATGGTAGTTGAAGTGAAAGGATCATAATGAATTGTATTCCAAATGGAAAGACAGACTACAAAATAACTCATCTAAAGGACATTTCTTTTATAGGATAAGCCAGTTTCTCAAGGACATTTCTGCATCCCTGTCTGTCTGCTGCTCATTTCCTTTTAGGTCCCAGTTGTAGTTTCAAATGCAAAACTGACCTTTCCTCCATCCATTTCCTCAACTGGTCTGCTTAAGAAATAGGTACCTTAGAAGAGATACCGTGCTAGCCCTGGGAGTCGGGGTGCCACAACAAATGTGACCCATCAGTGATCTGCTCTCATTAGACTCAGTTTTTAGTGGATGGAGACAGAAAAACTAAATACAGTCATTTCAAATGGTGATCAGTACATTAAATTAAAGACATCCAAAAATAAAATACTGGCTCACTCAAGTGGGAACACCTAGATCAGGTGGTTAGAGCAACCTCTCTTACTTGAGATGATAAGTAGTAACCAAGTGAAAGCCAGGGCAGAATGCTACCAGTGAAGAAGCAGCAAGTACAGAGGCCTTAAGGCAAGAACAAAGATATACAGTGGCTAATAACCGTTGCCGATAAAAGGGTTACAAAACCTAATAATAGAGGTCTGTCAAAATCCACCTTGTTCAGCACATACTAAAGGGATCTGTGACGATAAAACAATACTGAACTTTGAAACAGACCCTCTGACGGCTCTCCAGATATTCCTTCCCACTCATCCTCTCTAAGCTGATATGTGTCAACCTCCCTAACTGAAGCAAGGAGGCCTCTGTCTAGCTGAAACCTTGTGATGCCTGAAGAAATGCCCTAGACATGGAATTTTGAGGCACAAGGTAATTGCTCCAAGAAGATCAGTGTGGTGATATAGGACGTTCTTTGGATAATCTCTTCATCCTCTGAGACCCCTTTTCATATTCTCAAATCCATAAAATTCTCAAACCTCTCAGCCTGGTAGCATAACTCTTCTCTTAGAACTCTCCCAGTCTTTCTGAGAGTGTTCTCTAACTTAAAGAAAGTCTAAACCTTATCTTTGTCTCCTTGATAAATTCCTCTTACTGGCCAACACCACCAGCTTACACGTGCAACCCCACATAACGGGTGTTTAAAATACTTTCGAAATTCCAAACTCTCTTCCCACCTTCGATCTCTAGTAAAACATTCTAACTTCTCCCCTGAACTCTGAACTCATGTCTAGACATCCATTCAACCACTCTGCTTAGAAGACTAAGGGACATCTCAGATCCACCATGGATGCTCATATCCCTCAAATGACTCATTAACAAATATTGTCATTCAACAGGATCCAGGAAGGTCTGAAGAAGAGATGGGTACCTCAACTCTTCCCAGAGAGTAGGGTCTTGACTCCTCTCATAGAAAAAGGATATCAGAATGTATCAGTATCAGGTGTCAATACAAAAACACAACTCACACCTCAAAGAGAATAAGAGTTAATTTATTCTAGAGCCACACATGAGAGACCATGGCCTGGTAATCTAGATTTAAGTTATTCCAAATGCTACATTCCAGTGAGTTAGCAGTTACATACGGTACTTATAACTATAGAACAGAGGAAAGGCATAAATCAAAGCACTTTTTAAAAACATTGGTAGCTTACTCTGAAATGGTGAAACTTTTACCATAAGCTTCAGATGCTATCTGGTAACATTCTTAGTTCTTGGGTTGGGGTTGGTGGAAAGCCAGGAGATCTGTTCTGTGCATTACAAAGAATTTATCACAGGATGCTTAGCCAGATGCAGAGAAGAGAGGTCAAGATTTGGTCATTACCAAAAGGACCAAAATGGCCCCTGACGCTCAATACAGTAGTTACA